>KN493431.1:51601-72434 GCA_000787155.1 Scartelaos histophorus | reverse complement strand
GAAAACTCTTTCTCTTTCTATGTCATTTAGTGTTGACAGCAAAGTTAGAATTCAGTGTTCAAGTTTCCATTATACTGTGCTTTGAATCTTTTTTCTCATTGATTTTGTTGTATGTTTCTAACAGTGAAGAGGTCTTAAATATGGATGTGCTATATTCATCATCTTCTGAAATATGTTTAATTCTGTGTAAAAAGGTAATTCAAACATTTTCATTTACTGCATTTTGCTGGTTATACAATATATGATTTATTGCAAATGCACCATATCCTTACATAATACTCTGCTTTTTGTAAAATAAAATAATACTCAGTGTCTTTTTAGTTTGTCTCCATCATGTCCACGCACAGTGAGCCTTTTATAACTCTGGGTTTAGTGAGAAAGCTGAAGGCTGCCAGCTCAGGAATGTTCAATATCTTCCCACACCTAAGTATTCACTCTCTCACTTCTTCCTTTCACTCTGTGTGTATGTGATTTCATGTAACTGTGCACTTTCCCAGCATCGCTCAATAAAGGGCCAACTACTTTTTACTCTGATGCTACAAAAGCTAAATTTAACAAGAGTCCATTAGGAAGAGAATCTTGTGATTTCTTCTTTTGCACCACACATCATGCATATGCTTCTATGAGCTTAGTGCACACTAATTTGATTGATTGTATGTTGTATGTAATTGACCTCCATGAGCTGTCAGCTGTTCTTCCTAGAGATGTCAGGTTCCTGCAATTTTGTATTATGATCACAAACAGGTGAACAAAAAACACACCCATTTTAACTGATCACAAGAAGTGAATATTTTCTCCTCCAAACTTGACTTGATCTCTGTATTGTTCCCTCATTTATTTTCTAGCTTTTAAACAATTTATAATATTAAAAGTGAATTAAACTTTTTTTGTTGTGCTAATAAATAATGCATGCTTATATATAGACATTGACTTGCTCCTGACAGTCCATCTTCATGGGTCTTCATTGAGTCAGGAGTCCTGTTTGTGCCATCGTCGGATTACATAACATGTCTGTCGTCTTATACTCTGCTCTTGTTTAGTGAATGACAGAGGCACATGGGGTTAGCTGTGAGATGCAGCTGCTTGTCTGCTCTCTACAGGGATGCCTGGTATTGATAACCATAGAAAAGGTGCATGTGTGCATTGTCCATAGCTGAAGCTATGTATTTGTATAGTGAGATCAGAAGCCTGTCTAACCCAAGTTTATTTTTATAAACACTTTCTACATGTATTATGTCATTGTATGTTGATTTTACAATATGTTTTTGTTAATTATCACTGTCTTTAAAGAAAAGTCTTACTATTGTTTGTATTTTTAATGTAAATTATACATATGCTTACTCTTCAGGCATTGCCAGTACAAAAGGTAAAAACAAAACAAAACAAAAAAGTTCTTTACCTTTTCAGTTGGCGAGGGCAAGAACCTCATTCCCATGGACCCCAATGGACTTTCAGATCCATATGTTAAACTCAAACTCATACCAGACCCCAAAAATGAGACCAAGCAGAAGACCAAAACCATCCGCTCCAGCCTCAACCCCAAATGGAATGAGACTTTCACTTTGTAAGCTACTCTTGTATTAGTCCGTATTACATTATTTCAGAGTTTTTTAATTGTCTTCATTTATTGATATAGTTGTGTTAAAACTATATTATGAATTTAAATTGCAGTAAACTGAAGCCATCGGATAAGGACCGCCGACTGTCTGTTGAAGTATGGGACTGGGACCGGACCACCAGGAATGACTTTATGGGATCCCTGTCTTTTGGAGTCTCTGAGCTCTTGAAGTCTCCAGTCTGTGGCTGGTAAGGTTCTTTCAAATATGTATAATAAAGGCAATATTCTTATTTTAACATCTACATTTAAAATATCCAAACTACCTACCCATACTATTGCATATGTTACACCCCATAAGATCATTATTTTCATTGCTTACGAGCTGATACCCTCTCAAGCTTCCTCTTTCCTTTCTCCCTTTCTCTTTTACCCCATAATTAATCATGTGTTACATTCACACCTCTCACTGTGAAATAAACACAGGGCTAAATTTGGACCATTGCTCTGGGCCATACTCTTATGTGGTACTAACACATGACACACCAGCTAAGATAGTTGATTAAGTATAATGCATTGACTTCACTTTCTTGTGTTTCAGGTATAAGTTATTGTGCCAGGAGGAGGGCGAGTATTACAATGTTCCAATCTCAGAGGAAGATGATGGAAATGAGGAACTTAGGCAGAAATTTGAGGTGAGCTATATATTTTAACCAGAGAGCTAATAATATAGCAAACTAAGTGGAAATTATTGTTTCCCATTCATTTGATAGAGAATCAGGATGGAGATACAAAACCATGAAGATTTAACACATGCTAACAAATCCATAAATCCATAATTTGGCAATATAGGCCAAACACATTCACTCAGTGCCATTTTCTTGCCCACACTGTTTTTTAGCCTCTGGACAGTGTGCTGTTTGTCTTGTTTTCCCCTTGCTTTTTAGAAACTTTTTATTGTGCATATTTTCTCCACCTAGTGTTTCATAGTTATATTTAACCCAAGAGTTTCTTTTCCTCTTGCCCCTGCTCTCAGGACTGCCAAATAAACCTAAATCTAAAGGTAGCCCTCTCCTCCCCTCTTCTCTGCCCTTGTCCTGTTGTGTTCTGTCCTGTTGTGGTGCCATACTTGTACGCAACATTTATCATTTACTAACAATTTGCAAAAGAAACAAAAGTCACTTTAAGCATGATATATTTTATTTACTAATTATAATGTAGTATAACTATTATCTATGTGATTTTTTTTTTTGTTTTGTTTTGTTTACGTCACTTAAGACTAAATTATACATTTACCAGTATGCATATACGTATAAGTGAGCTAAATGGTCTTCTCTCTCCAAAGGATTGTTAGTAAACGTTGACACAGTGTGTGTCTATGTCTACATGTTTGCATGTTTGTCTTGTCTTGTATTCTGTTTTTCTCAATGGGACATTTTTAGTGTAAAAGAGCAGGCATTTTGTTCAAACGAACACTAGGTGTCAGCAGACCATAGTATAATGCAGACCTTGTGATTTAGTTATGTATAGACATCTATGCCTCAGTGTATTCCTTGCGTCAGGGAGTTCTTCTATGCTTCCAGGACCAAACAGTTGTGGAGAGACCTGAACAGGTGTGTCTTACAGGGAGGAAGTAAGCGTGCTGCTCTGTGCCTCAGCCAGGCCTGTCATTGGCTAAAGCTTAAGGAGTGCTGTGATCTGCTGCGGCTGCTTTGCATCTACTTCAGGTCTCCACTAAGAGACATTAACCAGATTAAGGCTCAGCACTGGATGTGTACTCCCAAGCATACTGGAGACACTTGACATGCACTTCTAACAGATGTGTTTAAATAATAGAAGTTGATATCGGTGTTAAGCTGAAGTAGATATAGTAAAAGAGGCTACTGTTTGTCTTTGATGAATTCATTCATTCAGTTATTTTGCATCTTGTTCTTTGCATTTTAGCATGTGGGTGGCACGAGAACGTCAAATAATCTGTGATATGCGTAAGGAAAACATAAACTATAATATGAATGACTGTATAAGTAAACTGTTTCTACATTGCAGTTAGCTGAAATTTACCATAAGGCATATTATTTCAATTAAAAAAGTCTGAGTTACTCATATTTTTATCTAATTATTATTTTTATAGTTTAATTATTTATGTGTTTATTTTTTGTATGGTGCTGTCACCTTTTGATACATTTTATTCTGTCCCATTTTAGGGGCAATGCTTCTTGGCTGGCCGGCAGGTCGGGGCATTGTGGTTGTGAAATATGGAGCACAGCTATTGTGCTCCGAAGCTTTGATTGTGTCAGAGAGAATAATGAATACGCTAATATATACGCCAAGTCTTTCACGTGAATGAAAACTGAAGCTTTATGTTAAATTGTTCATTATAAGTATATATGTGTTAAACTCCTCATCTTCAGACTTCTTACATCTTTCGTCTTGTGTGCCCTGAGAGCAGAAAGCCAAGCTGGGCCCAGGAAAGAAGAACATTTCAGAGACTGACTCCTCCGTCCAGCTGCCATCCACCATCATGGACCAGGTCAAACTCAGTGACTTCTCCTTCCTTGCTGTGCTGGGGAAAGGAAGCTTTGGCAAGGTGGGTGCACTACACAGTTACCTCAAACTATTCATCTCTTACATTTTAAAAATCCTGTATTGTATTTTTTGTAAACGTAGGCTATTTCTTTCTTCTACTACTCAAAAGAATACTTACAGTAAGCTGTATTGTTCAGACAATATCTAAAGTATTCCTTTTCGTGAGGTTTGAAGGATTCCTTCTACACAGAAGTCTGCCAAACTTTATAGGAAAAGATATGCTCATTCCCCACTGTCATCAGCAGAGGGCAACACAAATCTAATTCAAAAAGAATATAAAAGAAAAGTGCGAGATTGTATATGTATGGAAGAACATGTCTTTCATGTTCTTCCATACATATCAACACAATACTTAAAAAATCTTCTTAAGATTTATAATCTAATTCTTTGTATATTCAGGTTATGTTGGCAGAGATGAAGGGCACAGATGAGTTGTATGCCATAAAGATCCTGAAGAAAGACGTGGTGATTCAGGATGATGATGTAGAGTGTACCATGGTGGAGAAGAGGGTGCTAGCCCTCCAGGACAAGCCGCCCTTCCTCACATACCTACACTCGTGCTTCCAGACAGTGGTGAGTGCACTGTATAAGGACTCTGCAGGACAGGTCAGCTCTATTAGCCCAAATCTTTGGGATCAGAGTACTGTATCCACTTTCCTGTCATGGGCACAGGAGCATCCAGAACATAGAGTATACATGGTCATTGCTATGCCAATGGTCCTAATTCTTCATCACTCTGAAACTCTTGGATAGCTCTTGTGGGTCATCCCAGATCTCACACGGTATACCATTTCTTCATCAGCTAAAGGTCCAACTTTTCTGATGTAGAATTTTAATGCATGTGTCAATATGTCTCCCTTTCTGTTTTTACATTGACTAAACTCCATCAAATTTGACAGGCTATGACAGTGTCTGATCAAATTTGACTAGCATTATATTTTTCCTCGTCAACAGGATCGTCTGTACTTTGTTATGGAATATGTAAATGGTGGAGATTTGATGTACCATATACAACAAGTGGGCAAGTTTAAGGAACCTCAGGCAGTGTAAGTGGCGCTTTTACTTTAATAGAACATCTTCACAGTGGCCTGATGCTTTACTTGTTATTACAGGTTCTATGCAGCAGAGATTGCTGTTGGTCTCTTTTTTCTTCACAGTAAAGGGATCATCTACAGGTGAAGACCTTTGAGTATTCCTATCTGCATTTTTATTATCATAATGTGAAATATTATTGTAATAATAATAATGAATAATATAGTCATTATTTTTTTATTTTGCTCAAGACTTATAGTTAAGTTGACAGAACATTGTTTAGCATACAAGGTAGTAGCAGGTGAAATAGTATTTTGTGGTTTGCTATAGTTATGTACCAGCTTTGTGTACTTTTAGTGAAGCAATTATTTATTGTTATTACTATTTATTGTGTTTATTTTATTCATGTATTTTATTTTTCATTTCTAAGTTATATATTTTAATTGTCATACAGTGATGAAGTGGCACTAAACATGAGTAAGAGGATTGTATCAATAATGCAGCATTTATCAAACTGGAAAAAACAGAAATGAGGTTTAACGAAATATTGTTTTGTTTTATGTGGTCTAAATATACAGAAGAGCTTTAGCAGATGTATGACTGTTGGCATCCTGCTGAGAGAGTTTTAAATTTAAATCTATATTTGTGTCTTCAGAGATCTCAAGTTAGACAATGTGATGCTCGATTCTGAGGGACACATCAAGATCGCTGACTTTGGCATGTGCAAAGAAAACATGATGGACGGAGTAACCACACGCACCTTCTGTGGCACCCCAGACTACATCGCCCCAGAGGTACGTGCTCTTCTGGTACCAGGATTGGGATTTTCGCTGTCACTGTCTGGGCTCTGTCACCCTTGTCCTGCTCAACATGCAGGTCAGTGCCCCAGGACCAAGGAATAAATAAAAAAAGCAGGGGTGACATAAGCCATTAGACAGACATATCTAAACTTAACCAAGCACAATGTAGGCCCCCTGCCTTATTCCTTCAGGCACATTCAGATTCACTGTTTTCCTTTCAGACACACCGAGCAAGTGGTAAACTAACGGCATAAAATATACATTAAATGTGGATCGAAAAAAGCAGACGAGTAAAACAATGTTTTATGCATAGATGCTAAAAGTGTTTGAGCACTTCCTCTGTACACAATTTCACTCATTAGATGCATTATGTTTCTTTTTTGCCAACTCCAAATCATACCTGTATATTTCCTTTTATATTGACCATATTATTATCTAATGTATATTTTAAGATCCTGGATGACACATGTTCTTGTTATAATTCTTGTAATGTTTCAGATCTAGAAAAAAATTTAGATGTTTGAATATGGAAGTAATTGTCAGTTTGAAAGATCTGGCCTAAGAAGCTCCAGTATATACTGCTCTGAGCTGGATTAGTTCTTAGATAAGTACTTACTTAAGCTCTGTCTGCTCTATAAAGAAAGAAAAACTGTGTCCCGATGATTACCTTTGGAACTTTTCCTACCATGGATTTTTTTGAGATGAATTAGGAGTTACACTATCCTTTTTATTTAGTTTTACTTTCTGAACTGTTTTGATAAAAATAGAAATGCTGATTGACTCATCAATCACTTAACATGCTGTGACCACCAGGAATCCACACTAATGTAGCTGCTGCCAATGACTCAGCAGGGGCTTATGGGAGAACATAGTTTCCACAATGATGAAACCTTTTGACCATTTATGATGGTGCTCTAGGTCAGGAAGTCATGGTCAGTAAAGACACATGAACGCCCATGGAAAATATGACTTAATATGCCCTAAATTTTCAGTCTTTGTAAAATGTGAAGAGCACTTTAAAGATGCATTATTATGTGCCCTTTTTCTGTTTTTGGGATTGGGCTGAGTTTTGGCTTAATTGTGTCTTGCTTTGTGTTGTGTACATGGGGTAACGAGAACCGATTAATGCCTCACGACCAGCTCCCGGTCGGCAATCTTAGGTCACAAGAATATCAAACCTGTCGCCATTCATGAGGGTTTAGTACTGTTGAAGTAGTTTGTATAGAGTAAGAACATTAATCATGAGCTGTACACTTTCAAACCCTTCGGTTTGGTTGTACAGCTTGAGCTGGGGCTGGGTGAAACAATCGAAAATTGCACAGTGTACATGTGTCTTAAGGTGGAAGGTCCACTACTTGCTTGTCTCCATCTAACATCTTGGGGATGTTGTTGTTGTTAATGTTCCACAGTATGGCATTAAACAAACGACACCCTTGCATGTGTTTAATTAGTGGTGTTTTACAGCTCAAAAATACATAGACCTGGCCATTAACCTGTCTCCATTGTGATTATCAAGTTCCATACGATGGAATAATCAGGGCAAAACAGTAATATCACCATGCAGACAAGCAAGTGGCAGACCCTCTACCAGAAAAGTCACACAGTGCACCTTTTAACAAATGAAATGGCACACAGAAAATATTCACAAATATGATATATAAATGTAAGATAGTCAAAGTGAAATACGGATGTCAACGCTGCAACTTCAACTTGTCAGATTTAGGTTTCTTGGGACCTATTTGGAGTATTTTGGATGACATGATTTTTGCTGTAATTTTTTCCACAAAGTTATTTCACCACTAGGAATAGCAGCCCTTCGTGATCACAGTGTTGCTACTTTGGTACATGCTTTGATGATGTGAGAGCAGGTGAGAAAGAGAAACTGAGAGACACAGACAAGTACACTGCAACCCAAAACAGGTCTGAAAAATGAACCAAGCTTTTTGTGCTAATGGAATAGTTTCTTTTTAGTTTTTCCAGTATTGCGGGCATTTGTTTTAAACTATTGTATTATAAGATCAAACGTGGAAGTTAGCCTCAATTTTGGAATTTTATAGCTTTAAAAATGTCTTAAAAATATATAGTGGTAATTGCTAGAATTTGCTTTTCGCCCCCACCGATTATTATCAGGAATCCAGAATAATAACTGTGAGAATGAGGAGATGCCTTACAATCTATGTAAATACAAAACCATACAGAGAAGTAGATGTACTCGTCCCAGTGTTTATTGTTTTTGTGGGGTCCCTTGTTCTAGCCTGCTATATCTAAGAAGTTGCCATTTTTGCATGGAGTGTGGCTCTTTCCTAGTAATTGTTTGGCTGTGGTACGACAAGCTAACGGTACACATTTTGTTCAAGATGTTATGTCTAAACTGTTACTGAGAAACAAGATTTCTGGAGTGCACAGGATATTTTTTTTTAAATAGTAATCTAAGCAATTGTACTGTTGAAAATGACAGTACAATGACAGACATTAAATTATCCTGCACTATTGTCCTTTTAAATAACTTCTTGACTTCATGTAAAGGTGCAGGTTGTTCTATAGTCCCATATTAATGACTGATGGAAAGAGATTAAACCAACTACAGCAGTGAATAGTAGTCGTGATCATTAATATATCGACTTATTGTTCAATGTATGAGAGCAGAAACAATATATTTTATGGCTCAATATTTATCACGTGTACAACAGTAGGGAGATTTTAGCCATGTTTATCTAAGACGATAACATTTGAGCTGTAGAGGGTTGAATCAATAACCTCACTATGAGTAACTTATTCATTTTGCTATTTAGTTATTGTGGTTCTTGCCTCAAGCAGATTGCCTATTTTTCTCACTGATTATGTGCAGCTTGAAGCCTAAATTACATGACCAAATATCTTGGTGTATTTCTATAAAAGTAACTATATTCTGAATACCACCAAATTAACTCAAAAGTAGTATTCAGAATACATATTTTCTGTATATATATATTTGGTTATTTCCCAACACTGCTAATGAATAACGTGGAAACTCCTTCAAAACAGCCCACAGCAACATGCCTTTGTGCACACTGGCTCTGTAGAGATCGTGGGACATCACTGTGGTAGATACTTGCTTTCAAACCTGCTGCAGTTTTGGTAAATGTTCTAGTATGCATTATAGCAGCATGTTTATTTTATGACTTTGTCTATGAACAGCAGTTGGCACATGTGTACATTGTATGGGGGAAGGAGTGCAGCCTGGAATAGCTAACAGTCTGATCCAGAACTGTCATGTAATATTAGGCATAGTGGAAGAGAAATGTCTGCTGTAATGCCCTTGCCCACAAATACATAAGGCAACACTCAAGCACTCGTCACTAGCACAGGTACAGAAATATGTTTTTCTTTTGAGTTGCCTAAGCACGAGACCTGTCACGATAATTACTGTATTGACTCATCGTTCATCGACAGATGCAACAATATTTTTGGGGGTCAATTTATTATGTGTATATTTTCTTTGCACTAATGAGAAATTTGAAGTTCATTTTTGACTATATGATAAGATATGAGCTGTAGAAGGTTGAATTAACTAAGTACTAAAGTGTTACATTCTGCTGTTTCTGTGTTTTGTACAACAGTTGTACAACAACAACAACAACAACAATTACTGTTTATTGTCCATAATTTTTTCAGGAATATATCACACTTCAAAACCATATTCATTTTATTAGGCAAATATGTGAACATTGCACACAGTGTTTTGGTTGAGTGATTCAGTTGGGCCTCTCTTGCCAGAGGCTTTCCCACAGTAAAGTAAAAACATGCAAGAGCAGGAAATGTGTATACAAAATATGCAGATGGAGGAGTTGAGAAAAAGGAAAAAAATGAATGAAAATTAAACAATGCCTCTGTTAAATCATGTCAAACAAAATAAGACAAAAAAGTAAAAATACTGCATAGAAACTTACTAAAGGTGTGTGAATGGTAAACAATTGTATTGGTATTAGCTAGTCTGACCTAGTACCTATTAAAAGCTAACCTATTAAAAGACAAAGCAAACTTCAGATGACATTGTGCACAGGATGAAGTTCAGTGTACTAAAACAAATCAGCTGCCGACATGTAGAGTGTCTCTCACACTCTACATGTCGGCAGCTGATGGGCAGCTGTCGGCAGGAATTTCTAAGTTTACACTTCTTACTCCCCTTTTGAGCAAAATTGTACTACTGTAGAATAAATACAATAATCTTTTATGCTGATATCATAATTAACTAAATGCCAGACTCTGGTCAGGATGCCTATTTCAATCACATGTAGAGAGCACTTTTATCATCTCAGCATAAACATTAAAACACTGCATCATATACACGTCACTGCTAACGTGGGAGTGAAGGTCAGTGTGCCCCAAACCCATCATGTCCTATAAAGTAAAACTCACAAGACAGGAGGGCAAGGGCTGCTTCATCATTTGTCACTGCAGTGTAATCCAATGAAAATGAGCTAAACAGGTTTGTTATGTAGAAAAGTTGGCAAGTAGGTCAGGCATTCTCTATGCCAGTAACTCTAATCTCACATCTGTACCGCCATCTTTTGTTTAAGTACATAGGGGAAGTGCATAAGTAAGTAAGCAAAAATGTATTTACAAATGTTGGTGGTTTTCCAAGTCCTCATCCATAGATGCCATAGCCAGAGTTTGCAGTCTTAGACCCACAGCTACATAAGTGAAATGAATTGAAATGACCCAAGAAAAAAAAAAGAAAATGGTTCACTACATCTCTCCTCCCTCTCTAAAATAATCATAATTAAATGTCACACAATAAATGTGGTCTACAGTAAAAAGAATAAGTAAAATAGTACTTTTTCTTCATGTCATCTTGATAATAAGACTGTTTAGTTCAGCAGTGGCAGTGTCCTGAAGTCCCCTCCACTTTCCTTCTGCATCTGCCCTCTCTGTCCTTCTCTATCTCTCTTCCTCTGCAGCATCTTTTTCCTGACCCGACCCGACGTGGGGCCACAGATCTTTTTGCTACACTGATCTGAAGTGTCCACACACTTTCACTTTAAGATCCCTGCTGCACAAAGGTCTGCATGAGACTTAAATAATGGTGTCTCTCTTCACCAGTGACTCGTAGCCTGGTGGACAGACAGTGGCTTACATGACCATGACATAGCTACATACTGGTCGAAATAACAACATTGAGAGTAGAGATCAATCCATAGAGGTTTTTTTATGGCCAGCGCCGAAAATAATTTTCCCCAAATGATGTAGTTGTGTAAAATTATGTAAAACAGTGTAATCATTTTTTGAGCAGTTATCTCTTTGTATTCAAGTGTTAATATAAGCTTTGTGTGTGTGTGTGTGTGTGTGTTTTTAAGGCAGCAGATTGCAGCTGATGACCAAAATATCAGCCTATGCAGGCTAATAGCCAATGTATTAAAAAATTCAAATATTGGTCTATCTCAAATTGGAAGTAGTTGATCTTAGTTTAAATATGTGTTACTATTTGTAGCATATGTAGTAAAGCATGCTCTTATGTGTTACTGAATAGCCTTAAATGGACCTGTCATCCATTATCTCTGGACCTACTAATGCACCTCTAAGCACTTTGCTCACATGGTCCACCAGTGGCTACATGCCATCAATATTAGAACTTTCAAAGAGAATACATTTTGAGAAACCATAAAGTAATTGCTTTTTACATAGCACTTTACAATTCATGATTTTACAAGTCTAAATCATGGTAGAAATTTCAACTGATTAAAAATATTCAATCAATTTAATTTCTGTTCACATCACAAAAATCTCTAGGCATAATAAATTTGAACACTTATTACTTTTTTGGGATTTTTATGATTACAGTCTTATTACAAAAGGGGGCTGTCAGCTAGCGCTGAGGGCATATCCTTCACTTTCCTTATGCGTATTGCAGTATTTCAATGTTGACAGCTCAGATTTTATTTGAACACAAATCCTTTGCATGTCTCAATGTGCAGCTCTCAGGTTCATCTAAAGATCAACATGAATACAGCCCAAGACCCTGTTCTTGGAGCCCACCCAAAGGTGCTTCTCCTTGTGGTGCATCTGACCAACAAGCTCATTAAAATAGAAGCAGAGGGCTTTTCTCACACCAGCTCCTCACTGAAGATGTGTGAGGATTAAAGCCTAGCCCCCTCTCTTCTTTTTCTTTTTAAAGCGCGTGGACGTCAAGTTTTCAAAACCATTTATTTGATCTGTCATTTAAACACGACTTGCTTGGTGACGGCCTCATTCTTATTCATGTGATCTTTTGGACTTCAGACACATTTATGTCAAAAGCATTACGAGCATGTGAAATCACATTGCCACATGCTGCAACTAAAAGACTGTAAACAAATGTGCCCTTCACCAAGCTCAGCCATTAGCATCACAATAAGATCCGCTCCTCTCTACCATTTACAGTAGCTCTCCATAGGCGCGCTGTCAGCGTGGTCTGTCACTTTGTTGTGATGACATTTACTGTGAAGAACCATGAAGGGGCAGGTGGAAATCAGCATAGCAGTTTTTGAAAGAAGGTCTGCGGGCTTTTCATTCATTAAGTTGTTTTATTGCAATATAAAATGCCCTTGTTTTGCAGTAAACTGGTCCTGTTTTGGGCCGTATAGGGACAATTCCACTCCTGTTTCACCTGGAGCCCGGGATATTGGCTGGATGTTCTGATCAGTCAAGTGTAAACAGACTGAAGAAATGGGAAGGAATACCAGGTTTTGAGAAAAGCAGAAGAAGAAAACAGAACACACACAAAGAACGAGAAGTTGAGGGACAAATGTTCAAGGATTTTGTACCATAACGTAACTCTTAGCGTTAGTGGAATTGTGGCTTATTCTAGGATTTATAGCACACTGCAAACAGAAATTAATGTTGAACTGGTTTAAATCATGCATACTACAGAAGTCAACAAGTACAAGAATGGTGATTAATAATATTTCTGAGCCCAGCCCATAGTGTCACATGTTATCTGCACCTTACGTAACCGTGCATTTACATGGTGACATTTAGTATGTTTGTATGCATGTGAGTGATGGCAAACACGTGGACATACAGTGTGTTCCGCCTCTTCTGCCCTGGACCCTCAGGACAGCTTCATAACAAACTCCCAGGAATATGGGGTGTGTTTGTGTTGGCTCTCAGGGGCATTGTGGAGGTCAGGTGCAAGCCATTAAAAGCAAGTCCCTAAAGGTTTGGCCGCATACTGTAACTCCATGTTTGGGGTAGACTTTGAAGATGTGTGTGCATGTATGTGTATGTGGTCTTCATTGTGTACTTATGTCCTGTGTGTAGTACAGTCAAACTGGGAGAAAGCACCAACCTTGTTCAATGTCAGAGCAGCCCACAGGAAAACTGAAAATGTCAAATTCATAGGACCAAGAAAAATAGCTCTGGCATGCCTTTGCCAGATAAGCTGTGTACACTTGAGTTTTGTATCAACATGAATTATTATATCTAGTGTTCAGAATGGTTTTGTAAAGTTCTACTGTTCACAATACTCTACTACAAGCAGGCCATGGTTCATCACATTATTTATAAGCAAGGTCAATAAGTGATGAATTATATTGTGGTGCATTTATCTAAATTAATTTATCAAAATTTTTAGAACTTTGAATCAATTCATAATTCTTTGTTCAAGTCTTGGTTTGGTCTGATGCAATGGTTATAATGCACTCTGGTGTAAAGAAATGTAATTGTAACGGGGGATTATGCTACGTTATAATGCAGTCCAGCTGTCAGTCGCTGTTGTTGTTTTGTGAAAATCGACTGTATCACATCTTGTTAGCAGCAATGTAACTTATATTGACAATTCTCAGTGCTTTGTAACCTCTCTGCCCACACACCCAATGCTGTCTGCTACAAATGTCTCTCCCTCTCTCTTTGCTGAATTAGACCAAATGTGTTGTTGCAGCTACAACTACAAATATTCAGATGTGAAACAAAAATGTAAACTTAATGATTTCACTGCAGCATCTATTGTCTTAGCTCTAACTGTAATGTTTGTCTTCACCAGATCATTGCATACCAGCCATACGGACAGTCAGTGGACTGGTGGGCATATGGAGTACTGCTGTATGAAATGCTGGCTGGACAGGTGAGGACACGCCTTTACATAACGTGAACATTTCTTGTCATTTGAGCAACATTTCGCAAAAAACTGTTTACACTGCCATTTGCTAATAAAAAAAATGCTGTGATGCTTTGACAGAGAATCAACTGTCTCTATACATTTAGGTGATTAACTTAAGTTAAAGTAGATCCTCTTTCTATTAGTTGTATACTCTCTATGTGAATGCTGTGGCATGGCATTGGCAGAATGTTCAGGCCAAGGGGGTCAGTGCAGTGGAAATGACAAATAATTCATTTTATGAACTGTCATAAGAACCACTTTATTTTAACTGATGATAGCCACCAGAGAGAATGCAATAGCTGGGTCATCCACTCCATTAGTTCTTTGTCCATTCCACAAGTGCCGATAATGAGAGCCTGATTTGCTTTGGACTGTGTTCATCCACAAACCCTTTATCAGAGTGTGAACAACAACCAACAGCCCTCCTCTCCTCACAGCCGCCATTTGATGGAGAAGATGAAGATGACCTGTTCCAGTCCATTATGGAGTCCACTGTGTCCTATCCCAAGGCTCTGTCTAAAGAAGCAGTGTCGATTTGTAAAGGGGTGAGTACGTCTGTGGCAATTTAAAAGTTTTTCCAGATTTCGCTTTACACTTTTAAATTAATATAGTCCAGTATGTTCAAATGGAACTAAAATTGGAAATCACCTTTTTTCAGAGTGGCATAGTTTATATTATTAATGTTGGTTGGAAACAGCTGCCATATCATTTATTTGTAATACATTTATTTTGCATACCCTTTTTTAGCTTTTGCATATTAATTCATTTTCAGTTGCTACAGACAAAAAAAAATAGTGTGCATCTTGTACTATATAGTATTATATAATATTTGAACAATTTATAAAGCCTCTTGTGTGGATGATGTTAGTCCCAGGGGTCCTTTTCCTATGTCTCCTGTGGAAGAGCAGATCTCCGGAGACACCTCTTTGTACAGTATAGTGAGTCAGAACAAGTTACTCTGAGTCCAAACTTATTATTTTATTTATTTTCTAATTCACCTTTTTTAATTGGAACACAACATAAGCAGATAAACATTTTACTTAGCCCTCTCACAACTAAACGCAGGCCTATAGGTTCATAAACGTTTTAATATATAAACCTAGCACTCTATTAGCTTATTCATGATCTAACAGTAGGTATGTGTGCCCTCGTTTATGTCTGTGTCCTTGAATGGCACAACAGCTGCACTCCCCTTCCCTTAATGGATACATATGTGGCTCTTGCCGAAGGCCCAGAGAGAGACTAGATAAAGCAAAGGCAAAATTATGATGCTAAAGGAAGATAAAGGGCACTGCTGAGTGAAAGGAGTAAGAAAAACTGCTTATAGGAGCCAGAGCAGGCACAGTAAAAGACAGAGGGACAGACTGACAAATGTGCATGTAACTACATATAGCAGGTTTTCAAAATACAAGTATATTTGTTTTTGCAGTACATTTGATCCTGTTCCTTTTCATTGAATGCAGCTGGTTTCCCCATTACTACTGTAATGAGGAAACCTGTATAGATTTTAAAGTAGGGCACAGATGTATAGAGGGTACACTTTTGTCTAAATAATGAGGTTTTTCCTAATTGCCCTCTTTCCTTGGTATTTTTTTATGATTGGAGAAGCTGAATTATGCAAACAATGTTTAGTAAAAGTTCAGAAAAAATTTAAGCATTATTGTGCCAGAAATTCAGGACAGAAAGCTGCTCCAAGGAAGGCTGAATTGGTAGGACAGATTTTGAGGGACCTTTGGAGGTGTGATTTTGAGCTGACAGTGCTGGCAGAAGGATGCTCTCTCACCATCAGAGCAGAGAGGCACGAGGCTGTAAATGACTCTGTCATCAGCTGTTCACCAGCTGGATCAGCTTCTCTGCTGCACATGTGCTTGTTTTATGACACTGGTGGAAAAACATACAAAGATGGACTCTCAGTCTTAAATTTTAAATCCTAAATTTGGCTTACGCTCACCCAAAACAGCTATATTTAATACAGATCAGATCATTTTTATAATATGAATCTATTCTTCTAGCAAACATCATCCTCTAGTCTGTCTGAGGTCAGGCTGCAGGGTCTAAGCACTGATCAATTTTTTTATTTGTAAAAACCAAAAACATTTTACGTGTGTGTTTGTGTGAGTATATTAAAACATTTTATTGGGTAAACACAGCTCTAATTTGATGTTGGTTAATTTGCATTTGACAAACACTGATAGTCATAGGCTTGTCTCAACAGTGAGTCACAAAGGATTGAAGTTATGGTGCTAAATGGGGATCGATTATGTTCAAAAAGTAATTTGTAGAAAACCATTAGTCAAAAAGGAAAGATTAATTTGAAAAATAATTAACTACGGTCAATCTTGGTTCTGTTGCAGCTGATGACCAAGCACCCATCCAAGCGCCTGGGCTGTGGTCAGGAGGGGGAGCGGGACATTCGGGAGCATGCCTTCTTCCGGCGCATCGACTGGGAGCGCCTCCAGAACCGAGAGATTCAGCCTCCATTCAAACCTAAAGTGGTGAGTAACATGTGTGCGCACATGTGGGCCTCTCATGCACAAAACACTAAGAATCCTCCCACTTCTCAGCTGTAGAGATAGTTTGTGTTTGATGGGAGCCACTATGATCGTTTTAATGCAAGTAGAAAAGTCACCATGAGAACACTAACACAAACTTTCCAGAAAAATTTGTAAACTTATCGAGAGTAACTGCTGACTCACATTATTGATGTGGTAACAACACTAGTTTAAAGTTTATTACACAAAATTGACTATTGTGAGCTTTAAGCCATGTTAGAATGTTGTTATCTTATCAACAACATGCCTAGAGTTATGTTTTGCTTTATTATTAGTCTGTCTACATCTCCAGTGCCCAAAAATCCTCTGTTCCACCTTGTGATGTCATGAAGCAGATTTTTTCAAGTTAACAGCTACATTTTACTTTTAGTTGAACAGAGATGGGCACTTCCACTGAACTGAACTCATCCAGTTCCAGTGAAGGTGTTTGGAGTTCCTATATTACCACATGACATCACTGGGTAGGCACATATGAGACATGAATGAGACAAAACACAACTTCAGGTATGTTTCTGATGAGGAAACATAATTATAAGATCAGAAAACGGTGTAATGTGGCTCTTTAATAATGGCTGATGTTGGTCAGTATGGGAACCATTTGGGTAAAAGTACAGTCAGGTACACAGTAAACATTTTCTGAGAAGTTGGCAGTGTGGAAAAATATTGTTTTAGGAAGCCAGAGGGTTTTTAAACTACAAAGTGCTGTGTAAGTAGAAAGAAGAAAAAAAAAATCATTATAATTTTAAGATGGGGCTTTCTTCCAAAAGCAACTTATTCACATCCTGTTTCCAAGGAGATTTTGCAGTGGGTTTAGTTGCCGCGTAAAAATACTCAATAATAGATAAACATATTGCAGATGTAACAAAAAGATATCACTACTTGCCTGGACCATATTTCAGACACAAGATTATCTATATTGATCCAACTGAGCATGAAAAAGTTAGTTTAAATCCACAATCTGTTACAACTCTTTATACTTTTTCCACATCTTTCACAGCACTGTCACAGTTTGCTGATGTAATTTGGCTGTATTTTGCTGCAACTTTCCACCATGTAGCAATGTCTGCATGTGCCAGTGATGTGTTCAAGGGACGTTTGACATTCAGGTTTTTCTTTGATTGCAGGCAGTTGCAATAGAAAATATATTTACTGCCTATAGAGAATAATAATTGCTGTAAGTGTTGACAGAACACATAGATTGACATAAGGGGCAGATGTAGGTCGGTAAGATGTCAAGCTCACAGCAGCAAAGCCATAACACAGCTGCTACCCACTGGCTATGTATGTGATCCACACTATATAAGGTCTCCATGCACTGTCTGTCCATCTATAATTAATACAAGACTGATTTATTATGGATGTCTTTATAGCATTGATTTAGCTGCAAGACATTTTAGAGTCCCCAGGGTGTATACATCTTCTGCCTATGCTTTTTGCACATTAACATGCATCAAGGGGTATTCTTGTATACAAAAGTGATCTTGGAAAGGTTAAAGGAAGATTGGAACCTGTGCATGTGTGTGGCTGTTTCCATCACATTTAACCATTACATATAATTCATCATACTAATTTCACTTTGTTTCAACCTTCAAGGGCTGCACTTCCTTTAAACAGGTGAATTACTGCAGTCATGTGTGATTGCAACTATAAGCAACCTGTAGTGAGCTTAAAAAGGCTGAACTTGTATGAAAGAGATGATGGGTATTGCATGTACTGCCACAGCTGCACAGTCTGTTGGTGCGTAGGAGGCAATCGATGCAAAAGTTTGATGCTAAAGTTCGAGTGGATGCACGTTGAGAGTTTGTTAGCATGGCCGTGTTCAGAGAAAGGACTGAGGCACAGGCAGGAGGTGTCAGGAGCAGTATCAGTAATATTTATGTGGCATTTTTTAAAAATCACTAGACAATTTGCAGAAAATTTGTGTTCTAGTTTCTATAAAACAGAAAAATGTTTTTTTTAGGGTTGTGCATAAAGGGAAGTGATATTGAGATATTGAGAGAAAACATGGTAACAAAGGTGAACTGTTAACCCCATTAATAATAACCAGATTAACACTGATATTGCACTGTGCAATTTTTCTGGTGGAGGGTCTGCTTGTCTCCAAGGAGATGTTATTACTTCGAATGGTATGACATTAAACATTTCCATCTAGCATTTATTCATTACGGGTGTTTCTATTGCTCAAAAATACAATAATTTAATAGGGGCAACTCCATAGATCTGAGATGTAATGTAGCGTACTGCCATAATAATATTCTTGTCTCCGTTTCCATGTAGATAAGCAGGTGTCAGACCCTCCACTAAAAATGTTAAAATTGTTTAAATGTTTAAATTGTCCAGTACTATTTGTCAAACCTGTCAGACATTGGCTGTACACCAATCTACTTGCCAGTACAAATTTTCTTACACTAGAGTACACGTCTAAATAAAAAAATAGTCAAAATTCTAAGTTTCTAAACCTAATTCTAAACCATAAGCAGCTGAGATTGTTTACAGAAAAATAGAGGACTATATCTTACTTTCTTATACTATATTCCATATACTATACAAGCCAGAAAATATGTTGGGATGGTAGTAAGGATGGTGCTTGCTCTAATATTCATGTGAGTGCTGTGGTGCTCAGAGTGGGGTCTGTTGGTCCATTAGGTGCAAACAGCAGTCATTACCCACCCCTCTCTCACCCTGCTCCATAACTAACCCTCTAATCTACTCCACCTCCTCCTCTTTCTCTCTTCTCTCCATCTTTGACCCACTCAATCTCACTTCATCCGCCCATGACAGCAACTGAATTACAATCAATATCACCTCCAACTGAGCCTTTCTAGTGCGTGTGAGGATCTATATTTTACACCACTGAAGACTATGCATGCAGGTAACAACTGTAATTAAAGGTTGTAGATAATATTGGGAAGCAAGGGTACTTTTCATGAGGACATAACGCGGTCAGTGGACACTTGTGGATGACTGACCATTTTTGTGGCTGAGGGGCATGGGGCGTTAGCGAGGAAAGTAGGTCAAAGAGGAAAGCTGCTGATGTGCAGTGATGGGAGCATTGAATGAGGAGAGAGAGCAGCTCAAAAATACATCTAGTGAGAAGTCTAAGTCAGTTCTGTCAAGTTTGGATAGATTCCAAGGATAACGCACACACACATCCACACACATCCACACACATGCACACACATATACACACATGCACACACATACACAGGGAGTTCATATGGATGAATATTGATGAATTGTGAGTGCAGATGTAAGAGAAAAGCTGACATGCATAACTTGAGTTAGCAGATCGGTCTATCCTCGTCTCTTGGCCCTCTTACATTGACTACATTCGTTAGTGTAAGTCAAAAGATTTTAGGTGTTCAAATTCCAATTTATTTATTTTTTCTCCTGGAAGAAAATCGCTATTTCATAATTACTTTTTCTCATGCACAAGCTCAAATATGCATACCTACATACACTCCGAAACATTTTCTAGTCATGGTCAATGATGTTACAATCTTACTACATAAGGCAAAGCTATGTGCTGTTTTTGTGGTATATGGTCCTTTGTGAAGGGCATTATTTGAATTAGTTGTTAAGAAATACATTTGTCTGTTTTGATTATTTACTCCAGAAATTGGTGTTATAAATTACAGTTACCTTACACATACAAATACTGTGGACAGTTTCAACCAGTTTGAGTACAATACTACAAACAAACAAACAAACAAACAAACAAACAAACTAAACATCACTGTCATTGTCTGTTTAACACTTCAGAAATCAAACCAACCCACTTATCACATCATTTAGTCCTGTCAGAAAAAGCTCTATAATTAATAATGTGAAAATCGGCTAAGTGTTTGGAGGTGATGGATTCTCTAATTATTATATGCGGATGTGCAGTCAGATTGTTATTAAATACATGTCAGCTTTATGAATACCCTGTTAGAGCATAGACAATAGTTAAAAATCAGTGATTATAAACAGAAGTTTAGTACAAGGACAAAGTGTGTTTGGGGCTAGTAGCTTTATAGAGGAGGAGAGGAGAATGGGGCATCCATTTATCATGCTAAGTGGCTGGGTGTTCTTTTAATATGCCCGAGTGCAGAGGCGTGCGCAGAAGCATGTGTGCCAGGAGAGCAAAGGAGGAGATTAAAGATGAAGAAAGTAGGTCAAACACCCATGTAGGACACTATGTCATCGTGTA
>KN493431.1:37251-51579 GCA_000787155.1 Scartelaos histophorus | reverse complement strand
TGTAGGGACTGGAGCAGCTGATGGTTTTGGTCTCAGCTCACATGGTTCGGCTGGATTACAAAATTAAACATGCTTAACCAGCTTTTTTGTTAAATATTGAAAATAAATGAAAGTTCCTTGCTTCCTAGTTTGGGCACCGAACATGCTGTACTGAACTGGCTAATGTACTTTTAAGTTGTATGAGAAGGCAACAATGTTATGGAAATTCCATCCATCCATTTTCTCCCGCTTAATCCAGCTGGGTCGCGGTGAGCCCACAGGAGGTTTCACCACCTGCAAACTATGTGGCTAAAATACTGCTTTAACTACATGTATTACCACAACTGCTTGGTCATATGCAACACTTACATGTCTTTGCATTCATGCACCATATGAAGTCACAGCAGCTGGACTTTAACTGCTGTATTACAAACAAAAATCTTTAACCAATAGTTGTAATACGTAGACTTTACTCTAATACATTTTTTTCCTGTGGTATTATTTTGCCGAAGCGTGTGCAGAGGTCAGTGTGAGCATTGCTTGCTTGACTGGTCAGTGACAGATGGGAGTAGACAAGTAGACAGGCGCATCAGTGGAGGGACTCTGGCTATTACCCGTCAGGTGTCTTGTGGTGCTGCGGTACAGTGAGGACGGAGCCTCTGTGATAGAAAACAAAGCGCACACTAAAGCCTCATTGTTCCCCTGTCTGTGGGATGTGCGCTCTTCTTTTTCCAGAGGTTGACAGGTTTGCACTCGCCCGGAGCGAACATCACCTGCTTGTGACAGAAGTCAGCTTTAGAAATCCAACCACAATGTCTCTGTGTTCACTTGTGTTAAATCACCCGGCAGGTTTTGCCCAGTCTCAACAACATCCCAGTATAGATTTGTCTGCCTACACAATGTAACAAATATGATCAGACAAGCTTACGGCGGGTCTGATACTGGTTGGTCCACGCTGTAATTAAAACATGTTCGAGATGTGGGGCACTGAGTCACAAGTCTCAAAAACAGGTTACAGCCCACCGGCTTTGACACTGCCCAAATGCCAACAGATGAAGAAGAACTTAACAGGCAGCAGAGGGCATGAAGAGCTCCTCTGTAGATGTTTGATGAAAATTGTGTTTGAAACAGGCCTGTTAATTAGTCAAGAGGCATCTGTAACATCATTGCCCTTGTGTGATAGTAGCATTTCGAGATTATGTGATGCATCTACCCAAATGCTAATTTTTGGGAAACATTGCACTGGCCATAGCTTATCAACAATGGCTCAATTTCTAATTTCTTACCCCAAACATTTACCATTTATACTCAATTTATTTTTTTACTTAGGGGCGGATGTGTATTGGACGTGTAGTCAGCTATGTGTGTTCATGCTATGTGTGTTCATGCTATTGGTAGCACTGCTTTTATTTACTGTGGCTGGCGGTAGTAGTGTCATTTTAAACATATTGATACTTTGCAGTGAGATCGTGGTGGGGAGCTCTACATGTGGTGTAAGGTGGAATGTTCAGCTGTTACAGTGGTGACAAAATGCACACATTAGCAAAACACATTAGCCAACACTCAAAAAAAGTTTTAAGAAACTCAAGAAAAATACTAAACAGCACATTTCAGGAGCCTGTGGTCCAGAAAAAGAACATGCTTCTTTTTCTGAACATGGTTATTTTCTGGACAGATTGTGTTAAAACAATGCTCAGATTAAAGTCTGACAGAACTTCTGACGGAGTAGTGCCTTCAGTTAGCATCACACCCCGTGGGACTGTTGATGGCATCAGCTGTAAAGTATCAATCTATTTTTGTATTGCATAACCAGAAAGCTAATTGATTAATTTCACTTCTACACTGCCCTCTGTAAGTTACATATGTTGTATGTGCGTAGTTGACCTGGAGCTCTTTTGTACTTACTGTGTACAGCACTTGCACTATTGACGTCTCTGTGCATCCTTTATCTGATGCATGATAGGTGTGAGTGCCCTGTTGGCTCGTCTGAAAATCTGCATGAGTAACACTACAAATACAAACATTATTACATCTGTATAGTAAATATGCACAAATATATAAATATATGTATTGTAATGAAATATACACTACCAGTCATAACTTTGGATGCACCTTCTCATCCAGTTTTTTTCTATATGTTTACTATTTTTGATATTTTGTGTACATTTAGAAGACATCAAATGTATGGAATAAGATTTATGGAATAATGTAGCAAAGAAATGGTAAATAATCTATATAATAATATTTATATATTTTATATTCAAACCCTCAAAGTATCCACTTTTTTCTTTGTCAAAAAATATTCAGTAGAATAATAGTTTTTTTTGTTTTTGTTTTTTTTCCTTTAATACTTATTTCATATAGCTTGCATTTTGTGTATAAACTTTTGACTGGTGCTGTATAAACATACATTATCAGTCAAATGTTTGGACACATTGTCTCATTCAATTTTTTACTAGTTTCTACATTTTAGATACATATATAAGATATCAAATACATGGAGCAAGATATATGGAATTATTTTGTAAAGAAAAAAAGTGAAATAACTACTAAATATTTTTCAACAATGCAAAATGAAGGTATATTTATTTATTTATTTATTTATTGTTTTTTTTTTTCTTTGCTACATAATTTCATACATCTTACTTCATATATTTGATGTCTTGTATATGTTTGTCAAATGTAGAAAGTAGTAATATAGAAAAAAACACAAGAGGGTGACTTTTGACTGGGAGTGTAACTATATTTCTTTTGTATATAAATGAATGTGTATTTTCTTGTTTGTCTTTTACTGTGAAAACATGTCCAGTGTTTGATTGGTGTGTCTCTCTTTCCCAGTGCGGCAAAGGAGCTGAAAACTTTGACAAGTTCTTCACGCGCACACAGCCTCAGCTCACCCCTCCGGACGAGCTGGTCATTGCCAACATCGACCAGGCCGAGTTCGCCGGCTTCTCCTTCATCAACCCTCAGTTCATGTACTCCTCCCTCGACAACTGTCTATGAAGAGGCCAAAACAAGTCCACATTTTGACCTTTGACACCACAGGATGACGCCTCCATACTAGTATCACTCCAAGCATAGAATAAAACATTTAAAAAGCTGTAGTTAACTAATGTAGTGACTAATGGGAAGCATGTAACTATGTCTTATGTAACATGTACTGGAGATAGAGTGGTACAGAGAGATACGTGCCAGTCATATCCATGCCAGTATCAGAAAGATGTATCAGATATCTTAGCATGGGTTTCTCCTCCTCCATTGTGCAACTTGCCTGAAAAAAATCACCAAACAAACAAAATGTACCAAAATCAAGATTATGTTAGTAGCACAAATGCTCCAGCCAAATACGAAGGAGTGGTGGTGCACGAAATGAGTTCTATGTGATTCTGTGTTTCCTGTTTACTAGTTCTTAATTAACACATTTTTAACCTTTACTAGTTAACTGTTTGAATTCAACAGAAATGTTGATTAGAGGGAGCATGTGAGGAATAAAGGCATAGGGCTGATTTAGGTGAGTTACAACACATAACTTGTGGTTATGTTTTGCATATTGGGTGTGAACAGTCTGGGAAACACTGTCATATTGGACTGCACAGTTAAAAATGAAAAATGCAGTTTTCACTGTAGTGGCCAGTGTCACCTGAGGTTCTCAGTATGTCGCGCACAAGACCATTCTCCTGTTTACCTTCTAAATGTTTACAGTATGTCCTTTAGACTTCACTCAGTGTTGACCACTGTTGTCCCCCTCTGCAGTCACACCTCACTGTCCCAACAGAAGCAGTGTGGAATTGTTGTTTAATATAATCCATCTTTAGTTTAGCTGCATAGAATCTTTAGTCCAGAAAATGGCCACTTTAATTTCGTTTAGTTTTTCATTTAGGTAAATGACTCTTTTTGTGATTTCCTACATATTTTTCCATTAGAAATAACTATTTTATTGTAAGAGATATTAGTGTATAACACCTTTGTAAATAATCATTATTTAGACGATTATTGCAAGTTACATTTTTATACCAACACTTGAATGTGCTTTTAATACATAAATTAGATATAACAATATGTGTATGTGCGGAAATACACTAGAAACTGCCCAGTCCAACTGCTAACTCCTGGATGTTTAGTCCAGATATTTGAAGTTAGGAGACAAATGTGTGTGACTTGTTTTGGCACATTTTATGAGAGCTTTCACTGTTTAATAAGAACTAGCTTAGTTTAGCTTGGATGTGTGTCCTTCTGTTCCTGCATGCTGCCAGTAGAGCGCTGATGCATGTGACCAGCTGAATGCTGCATGCTTTCGGGTATGATCCTGACTGAGGTATGCCCTAATCCAAAATACACAAAAAATGTTAATGTTCAAAAAGTCATTAAGAGAAGTAAACCTGGTCATAATCTTCAAGTCTTCCACTGTCTGCTTCAACAAATGTGCTGCATGTACAAATGAAGGAGAGGCCATTCCACTTTATCATACTACAGCCATATGAAATGTCCGGGTCAATAATCTACTGATGTTAATGTTGTTGTGGGCATAAAATAATTAATGAGATGTTTTAGTACATTAGTAGACGTTTACATATCCCTGACTTCAATACTTATGTCAATTATCTTAATGTTACTTTGCTGTAATTGTGTTTTATTGTAGCCCTTTAATATTTTATGCTTGAGGAATGTCTCATGCCTCCTGCTCTGTCCTTTTGATAAACTTTTGCCTGTGCCAAACCCAGAGCTACAGAATTTGTCCCTTTAGCTGTCGCCTGCCATATGTCTTACTACTCCTGTACTTTTATTAGGTGTGATGTGATTTTATTTGTCAATTTCTAATTTGCATCCTTCTAGAATATAAACATTTTCAGTTTTATGGAGTTTTTAATGTCATTCAGCATCCGAAGTGACTTACTCTTGAAAACAGCTCTAAATGTGACTGGTCCCTTTAAGAGTTTACAAGCTTATCAAATCTAATAGTGTGCCTTTCCTATTTAGACATCTGACATCATCAGCTCTTATTTGTCATATAACAGTTACAATGATTACCGTGAGTGTGAAACGAAACCATTTGTCATTTCAAGTGATTCCAGGAAATCTTTCCATTTGAAAACCCCTCGTGTGTCACTGTGTACCCTCCCTTGGGTAGCACTACCCCCACCCCCTTACCCCGGCTCCTCAGTGCCTCAGACAAATCCACAAATTCTTTTACCTTGAATAATTCTTTATCTTCTCTATGCCCAAGAAAGCCATTAGAAATGTACTGTTTCTCCTTATTCCTTGTCTTTTTTAAGACATTTAACCAATGCAGAATAAATTATTAATAATTATTCTATTTTAAGTTTCAGTCCATGTATGTTCTCTTATTCTGTCCAGTGTCTAAACCAATTTCCATCTGACTGATCAGAGGATCGATGGAGAAATGCCTTATTGTTCAATCCACAGCATTTCTTTTGTTGCTTCAGCAAATTCAGTCCTCCTCATCTCCTGTACAGAAACGACAGACAGCATACACTTGCATTAGTATGAAAAGAAGATATTGTATTTTGTACTGGTTATATGTTCCTCCATGTTTGCCTGAATCCTAGTTTAACCAATTTGAGCTTCTTCACCTGTAACCAATTGTGTTATTTGTACCTAATGTATAATAATGCAAATAAATATCTATAAATGAAGTGAATACATTGCTTGTATTGGACTTGTTGTGAGTAAACATTGCAGTTGCAGTATGGAGAGTTGTTTGTGTGGCTATGTGGGCGTTTGGACTTGGAGTATTTTCTCTACTCCTCTTGTAGGAGGATGTGCAGTTAAAGGCAGAGGAGGGTGAAATACCAAGATTATGATTGTTCTCACGCTTCTAGCAGTTAAACTCTCTGACAATAGGCACAAGTTCTGCCCCTTATGGCAATAACAGCTGCCTTTTCTTTTAGGTCATGGTTAGTTATTTACATCCAGGTAATGTGGTTGGACTGGTTGCCCTCGCTGCATCCTTGAGTGATCATCATGCACAAAGCTGGTGTGAGTGCTCCTCTTCTAACACAGTTATTTGGTCCACATCCTCACTTCCTTTTATACAATACATGTATGAGCATTTTAATATTATTTGACGTTAAAACTGACTTCCTCTGTGAGAATGATGATCACTGGTACATATTGTCCAATATACATCCCTAAGGCTGGTACTCACTACACAAATACTGTGAGTAGCAGATGATGGATCGTAAAAAGTCTAAACTTTGTTGACTTCTGAAGTGAAATGTGGTCAGTGAGAAGTGAGGTCTCAGTCATTCAGTCCTCTAAATGCCGTGTTTCACATGTGATGTACCAGACGCCCTGGGGCTCTTTGTAGTGTAAGGATCACTACAAACCATGGGCAATTCTGTCCAAAAAGAAAAAATTTAAACATTTCAATACAGAAAATTTAAAAACTGTTCCATTAGTGAGCATCTCATATTTGTGCTGACTTAAATAGCGCTACAGCTGAGGTCGTTTGTATTACTAATATCATATAATCTTGTTTTGCGCAACAATGAAACGTAGCTGGAGGGCACAAACAGACTCTTGACCCCTCTTTGCAAGTGTTCAGCTTAAATGGTAGAATTAAACCTGCTGGGCGCGCCAGGACCAGCCTGACCCCAGGCGCAGCTGCAGGATCCATACAGCCCGGGGCGCGGGGACCTCGTTAATTCACTGGACATTTAAGGTCCTTGTGGCGCGCGGACAAACACAGACTAAAGGTTACGCAGACAGCTACGTGACGGAGCACTCCCAGCACGCACAGCTCACGTGAACGCACCCGCTCTTTGCGCCTTGGCACGAGGGAGGGTCCCGAGGAGAGAACCTCGTCAGAAGTGGAGGAGTCACACGTGCAGCGTACCAAGCACAGCGCGAGCGCCGCAGAGTAGATGTCGCGTTTTGCACGGATCCTGCTCGGCTTACGCGCCAAACTTGAGCCCCAAAACAAGAACACGGAGTGAACAGAAGATCAGAGACAAGAGGAGAAGAGTTACAGAAGAGTGGCCTGAGTTTTTGATCTGAGTTTCCCTTTACAGAAGGTAAATGTACACTTTTATAGATCTTCATACAGTTTTATTTTATAACCAGATTATTGTTATAAAAACAATAAACCCTTAACGTCTCGCGTTAACAGGTTATAAAACCTGTACACGGGACGCTGCTATAGTCTAATCACCAAGACTTAATAGACTTATGAAAAAACCACCAACAAAAACATCGCTTTTTGTTTGGTATATCAGTGAGACAGCCAGGTTGTCTGTCTGAATATTTTAATTAACCAGATGAAAAATATACTATAATCATGTTATGATTTATTTTCTGGGGCGCTGGGTACGGTTCAGCACCGCGGACAGCGACCCGAACTTCCGTTTAATGCCCCTGATTGAGACGTAAGGCGCTGTTTACCTTTTTATGTCCAAATGCACTCGACACATCAGCCCAAAAGACACTGTGAACTGCCTACTTTCAGTTGTTAAAAGAATGCCATGTTTTTAAACGCAGCCCATAAGAGATGAGCTACAGTTGTGCGACACATGCCTCCCTGATGAACCGCTGTGGGATCATTTTTTCACCTATATAAAAAAATATTGCTTACGCTCCAATTGTTACGGTATTGCTTTTATATTGAAATGTACCTTTACATTCCATGTTGTTATACCAGCCATGGTATAAAATGGGTTCTGTAACCAAAGATTATTAATTAGTCCTTGGCAAATTCCATAAAACGCAGTTACTTACTGTTTGAGTTGAGTGGGAGTGAAGGTTGAAAGGCATTATGTACCATAGAGTTTAACGTAATTCTATTTTACTAATTTCTCAAGTGGGATCAAATATTTATTCAGTGTTTTGTTATTTCATGTAAAATTCAGTATTGTTATAGTCCTGTTTTCCTCTTTAGTCCATTCAGGCTTGTCTAATTTGGAGGCCTCTCTGTGGAGTGTTGCCTTGACAATGGGTCTGGACAGAGCCAAGTGTCTCTAAACCTGCAACAAACACAGTAAAACGAATGTGGGTCTAATACTGGGGGTCACTGGAGTTAAGAGACTGTTAAGGTTTGCACTCGTTAAACTCAGTAAATGTTTTTGGAAAGCCATTTAGCGGCAGTGAGACAAGAGCAGAGCAGTTTATGTATTATTTATGACTCCGAAAAAAGTTTGCTCAAAGAAATGCTGAGTTTTTAAGGGTCTGGGAGGTTTTAAGGAATTGTATTAGTAATGCAAAATTCTTCACTATCAAAACAAAATCACAATTTGAATGATTACAGTTCAAATCTCAAACGCTGCAATTATGCCTGCATTAACCCTCTTTGAAAGACCTTTACAAATCTTGTCTGAAAATATATAAGGTTCATCAGTTTTGTTTTAGTTTTTTTGTTTGTTTGTATGTTTTAGTTTGTCTTTATTTCAGTCTTTTTGTAGATTTTAATGCTCCTGGGTTTTTAAAAAAAGTGCATTCTGAACAGATTCCTATAATAAAAACATAATTTAGAACTGTAATCGTAATGCATATGTGAAAATCGCATTTTTTTTCCAAAACCATTCAGCCTTAATTTTAGTATTATGTTATAATTGGTATTTGTAATACTAATACTAATATTAACAACTAACATTACAATTTGGGTTCAACATTTATAATTTAAAGGTCTGATAGAACACAAAGCTGGTTCTCGTGGGCTTAAACCAGGTAAAAATGCTGTTAGCCATTCAAAAATATACCCGGGGTTGTGTTTTGTTTCATTCACAAATGTTTGAGTAATTCCAGGTTGGAAATCATCCAAATGATTTAGAGAAGGTGTTTAAAAGTTGAGCATTTTCTGTATTACCACATGACAACACAAGGAACAGAGTGTTTTCTGTGTGAGAGAAGTTATGGGAGTTGAGAGAGTTTGTGTGTTAAACACATGTGAATAAAACATAACACAACTCCAGGTATGTTTGTGATGAGGAAACAAAATTATCAGAAAATGGCATAATATGGGCCCTTTAAGCAACAAAAATACTTTAAGCCAAATAAACAAATAAAGCTGAATAAAGAAGAGCATGTGGAACCAAAGCCCTGTCAACATGTCAGTCACAGATCAGTTGTGCTCATCAGACATGACATATTTAACTTAACAAACAACTTAACTGGAGTCCTTCGTGTTTTATTCATACACCTCCCAGGAACAACTGAAGATATAAAAACAACATGTCATTTTAGTAACGGCGATGATGCTGATGATGTAGAGCTGTACAGAAGCCAAAAAACATTTGTTGAAAGGGAGATGAAGGCTTTTTTTGGACGCACATGAAACCGGCTCAGTCTATATCCAGAGAGCTGCCCCTTTTAATTAAGATCATGCGATGTTACAGCAGGAAGACGGGGCACGCTTTGTTGTCTCTAGGAAATAGACTGCACCGCCCACACATGGTCAGCAGCTCCACATGTGGTACCAGGTTCAGACAATGTTTGGTTTATCAGCCTTATTCACCATATTATGTGTTTGTGTTTTAGAGGCATAGAAGTTACAGCAGCTTGTTACCTCACAACAGGCAACAGATGAATGATTGAAGAATATGGTCCGCAATCATCACTGCAACAAACAAAGACTAAACGTAAAAGTAAAGCTGTTGCCACACGTCAAACAAGATTAAAAGACAGAAGCCTATTCTAATCTAGACCTCTAATGGAGCACATAAAGACACATTTGTGTAAGATTATAAATATGGTTTAAATTATATGAAACAAAGTAGGTCATTTCTGGACAACATAGATGAATAAAAACAGTAAAATGTTATCACTTTATAATAGCAGTGGTTTGGATGTTCCACAGAAAACCTTTTTGTTTGCTTTTACTGTCTAATTTTTGTAACACAATAGAATATGGAATACAATCATGGATACGCACTGGTAAAAGTCAGATGGAAAGATATATGACAATGCAGCATCACATTATAAGTGGGTTTACCATGTTCATTGCACACTAAAGTAGAGCACAAAGTGTGCATTGTCAGGCCAGGACCTCCGCCTGGGCTTAGTCTAAATTGGCTTTATATTGTTTTCTTTTTAGGCAGCTTGGGGTTGTGTCCTTTTGTCTCCTTAGAGCTTCAAAGGACAGAAATCTAGGCCTATTGGATAATGTGATTTGAGCTGTTTGTTTTTCCTGTATCTAATGCCACCCTGCATAATGCTATGCTAGCCAGCTAGCTATAAAATGCTACAGATGGGCTTTCTACACCAAACAGGGCAAAGGACGTTCCAGAAGAAACACTTCATCTCATCACCAACCAAAACAGCAGAGCAAAGTGAGGCTTAGAAGAGGCTTTTCTGTTGTGTGTCTAAGTTTACCTGGCTCCCCCTGGAGGCTGCGGTGATGATTCAGGACACAGAGGACACAAAGGAGGGACACTTTAGTCCTGAGGGCTGGTACTCTTCTCAAACTGCCCTGACCTGATGACCCTGTTGAGCTGCACTGAGATGTTTGTTTGAGCTTTCTTTTATTATTGTATTTCACTGCTCAATGTGTTTAAACTGCCTCCTCATTTACAAATAAAGTAATATTGATTTCTTTATGTATGTATTTATTTATTTAACTATAATTACAAATATACAAATACAAATGTCAACTACATAACTGGAACACAACATCAGTAACCTTTTTATTGTGTCATTTTGCCTCTTTGAGATCCCATGTGCAGATGGGCTTTAGCTTTTTGACCTATGAGTTTAGTCACAAAGAAAATGTCATCAATTGTACAGAGACTCTAAGGCCTTTTAACAGTCGCCCATTGGGAAATCCTGAAAAGGTGTCAAAGAACATAGAGCTGCCCGGACCACAGACACTGCCCCTCACGTCTGCTCCACTGCATGTCAACAAGAAAAGTGCTTTAATTAATAGTGCACATAATATTTCAGTCTGTTGCTGTTTTTAGCTTGCATCAGCAAAGAGAGATGTTTGTGGTGACTTTTAGGAGACTTTATTGACTTTTATTGATCTAGCTTTAAAAAGGCTTGGGTGAAACAACAGTTTTGCAGTAATTACCACTATTGTGTTTGCCTAGCAAGCCAGCTTCTTCTTCAACTTGCTGCTCGAATGCAAGAGGATCTAAGACCATTATCGTACTGTCATAATATATCACTTATTTTAGGTGTTTGCAGGTGTCTGCACTGTTCTTCCGTCTTGTGTCATTTTTACTTGTGAGCAGCTATGTTTGTGTTTCTTTAATTGTGTAATCTTATTGGCTAGGCTATAAGTCAATACATATTAAATACTGTAGACTTGTGCCAACAATGTCATACCCTGTCATAACCCACTGTCCCTCTCTTGTTTTGCTCTTCAGCTCCCTGTTTTCTCCTGGCAGCGCCCCCTGCTGTTGAGGCTGTGGTATGAGCCTATGTGGCAGGAAAGCACTGACGTTGCTGAGCAGCGTGTTTGCTGTGTGCGGCCTGGGGCTGCTGGGTATTGCGGTGAGCACGGACTACTGGCTATACCTGGAGGAGGGGGTCATCCTGCCCCTGAACCAGAGCGCTGACATCCGCATGTCACTGCACTCAGGCCTGTGGAGGGTCTGCTTCATGGCTGGTACCACACACAGACACATTTGAACACTACCTACTCTAGATTTAACAGTAAGCTATAGGTGCAAATGACTGATCTAAAGACTATGTATACTGCATATAGAGACTACTTCTATATATGCCGTTTTTTTAACCTCTGCTTATATTGTGCACCATTAGCTCTCAATGAGAGGACTGCCCTCGTTTGGCCCTAATAACCTCACCACAAACTGACCTAAGCCTACAGGCTATAGAGTCAAATGTGACATTGTGAATAATGAAAAGTAAAGAAAAAGTCTTAAACATGGCTTTTTGGAGCAGGTATTGCTATAAAACTGTAGTTTCTGGATTTGACTCCTCCTTCAATGCTTTTTTTCTTTTTTTCCAATCTTTTTTTTTTTCTTTTTTTATCTTATACACAAGTTCTTTCAAATTTACCTTTTTCTTTTTGTTCATTAAGACAACTCTTGCATTACACTGAAGTAGATATCCTTTATTAACACCCATATTGTACTTTCAGGCAAATTACTCTTGACTGCCTGTGTCCAAAAGCCTGATAACCGAATGTAGTGTTTTGTTCCATGGCCTTATTGTTCACTTAACTCCTGTGATCGTTGTTTGACCCAGAAATGCCCAGTGCTCACCATCTATATGCTGTCACTCGTGCTAAATAGGACTCTGCTGTTAGCGACATTGACGTTTTAGGATTGTATCGGGTGTTTAGGTGTGAAGCATCTATAGATCTTTACCCACAGCTCAGAGGTTCAATATGACCCTGGGGTCCACGTACAAAGTACAGTTCACTTATATTATTGTATTTATTTAACTTGTTCAAGTTGAGAATGAAAATGCTCATTTTAAGAGATATTCTTGTATTTTATTCTTCAATTAAGAGAAACACACTTAGATAAAGAAGCTGACTAATGTAAAGGGTTGTTTGACTTTCCCTGGCCCACTTTGTTAGCCTTTGTTAGAGATGGATTGTAAGCTCTGCAGAGGGGCTAGTAAATTATGTTTACTTTTTAAATTGTAAAAGCAATATTCTTGTTCTGTGAGGAAGTTTTCTTTTTAATTACTACAACCTGAATTGTTGAGTAGAAGCTTTAGCAGCCATTTCCTTGTATAACATCCTTCCTTTTTAAACATCTCTGTAGAGGCACAGCTCACCTTACACCTTTTGTGTGTGGGGTGCGAGACTTGTGTCAAGGCGATGTAGGAGAGGTGCCAAAGCTTATGTTGGTTGTTCTCACACGTTTGAGTAACAGAAACATTGTTTGATCTGTAATACTGAGATCTTACATCTACACAGCTGAAATAAGGTTTACACACCCAATAGTGGTTAATTCCCCCTCAGTGGGAGAGAGTCTCATTTAAGGTCACGTTTCTGATTCCTGATTTCTGATGTTTTTCTATAGGGGATGAAAAAGGCAGGTGTTTCACCATAGAGTATGTGATGCCAACTAACGTCCAGATCACCTCAGAGTCAACTGTCAGTGTGCTGAGTGAGTATAAACACTGTTGATATACAGTATATGTATTTGGGTCTATCTCAAGTCTGTGCACTGAACAGCATTGAGCAGAAAAGCACTGAATCACAATGTAATGATATGTTGAGAATAAATGTCATATGGCCCCCCTAACCCTAACCTATATTAAGCTATAGACAATGTGTGTTCTAGTTATGCCAGCATAGTTATTATTTGTTGATTGCATCATGGCAGATAGATTTGGTTGTGAATCAGACGATATGTCTCGTGTCACATGTTTCAAATGTAAGATTCTTGTAATCGTAGTTTTTTTTTTTTAGAGTAGACATGGAGATCAATGTCAGGATCGATATTCTTATGCTTAAACTTTATGGTTTTGTCCATAAAGTTTAAGCATGGAGGATTTATTTATTTTAGCTGAAGTTGGAGTTGTCTGGGGTGCAGTTTGATTGGCGTGCCCCCTGTTGTGTGCAGTGGGACAGCGCGGCTCAGTGGGTTCACTCAGAGCCTGCTGTTCTGTCAGGACCACTCAGACTCACTCTGTCCTCTACATGATCTCTCCAAAGGCACAGGGCATCTGGGTGCATGGACAACTAGAACTACTACACAAAGCAAAATGAGTCAGTAGGCTCAAATGTGTTCTGATGCCACTATTTTTCAAGTTATGCTTGAACAATTTGTTAACTTTACAATGAAAAAAACTAAACAAAACAAAAAAAAAAAAAAAACTAACAGTATTATTTTTTTAAATATTGGCACCACTTCCCACTAAGGGGTCTAATGGACTTAAGGCCACATTGTGAAGGGGCATTCTGCTTCTACACGTCAAAACATTTAAAAAGCTAGTACTTCTAATTGTGGGTCAGCAGTGGAAAAATTTGACCTGACCTGAACCTGAGCATTGTGTCGTGATGCAAGACACCACTATGTGATCACTGTGTGACTGGTCAGAGGGCAAAGGCTGTTTGTACAAACTGTTGATGCACTCGGGTGCAGAAGTATAAGAAAAGCAAATGTCCTATGAGTGTTTTTTATATGTTTGTCTTTTCAGAGATGATCCGCTCTGCCACTCCCTTCCCTCTGGTCAGCCTGTTCTTCATGTTCATTGGTTTTATCCTCAGTAACATCGGACACATTCGACCACACCGCACCATCCTGGCCTTTGTGTCCGGGATCTTTTTCATCTTATCAGGTCACTCATCTCATCCTTACAAATTCAATGTGATCCATTTTTATTTAACAATGGTGTATTCTCTATGTGCCCTGCTCAGGTCTGTCCCTAGTGGTGGGTTTTGTGTTGTACATCTCCAATATAAATGATGAGATGCTG
>KN493431.1:0-28687 GCA_000787155.1 Scartelaos histophorus | reverse complement strand
TTCAATTCTAAAAGGTTTGGAATAATTATTAACTTTTTAAATCGCATCAGTTTAATATTCAAAATGTAAAATCACATTGTAGTATCTGGCACTGTAAAATATGTATTAGGCACTTTTCTGAAACTGAAAGCCCAACAAACAAACCGCGGCTTGTTGCGCGCATTGGCTGCTTTGTGCGTGCGTAATGCTCCATTTGCATCAGTGTAGTTATAAAATATTCAGCAGCGTTGAAAAGGATTAGACGATGCTAATGAAATGCCTTACTTTTAAAACGACTCCTTCAAGCCACAGTTGATTTCATTCTGCCCTAAGAGTTGTTGCCTGATTAAATTTAATCTCCACCGCTCTGCTCTGCTCTTCTCTTCTTCTTTTAGCAGTCTTGGCTGATGTTATTGATTGTTTTCGTGTCTAATTTTGCACATTACCAGTTTCTGAGCCACAGTCAGAGAGATCAATCAACACCACACATATCAAGTGACCAGACTGTAGGTGCTGAGAGGCTGAAAACCTAGGCTGTCTGTCACTGACTGTGGTTTCTTTGTGATTTGATTTTTTCCAATCCAAAGATGCACATTGTAACTTGTCTGGTTGAAGTAAACTACCTGCTTGATCCCATGGAGATATTATTGCCTTCCTTGGATTGTTCCACATTAGGGCATTAAACATGTCTCAAGTATAGGACAGAAGAATAACACAGAACAGGACATTTTATGACATTTTGACATAATTGTTCAAATCACTGAATGTTCAGAGGCAGATGATGACATGTAGCAGTACAAAAAGACAAAAAAAAATGTTATAGTATAATTTATACCCCCTCCTACATTTCTCAGCCTTCAACTATACAGCAACAGTGTAAGCTCATTTGCTGCTCATGATGCTGACATGTGCTCAAAATGCACTCAAATGTCTTGGCATCTTTTTAAAGATATGTGCCATTACTGCTTTGCCTATAGGTTAATCAAAAGAATTGCCAGTGCCGCTCACTTCCCATGAGAGCTCCATCAGCAGTAGGGAGATGAGGAGCTCTTCTTAAACTCTGCCATCTGTCTCATGCACTTTCTGCTACACTTTAACTTCTGAAAACAAAGTAAAACAGGCTTCTCACAGCTACTGTAAGTGGTTCTTAGAGCAGCCAACCTAATGGCAACTTACTCAAAAACGTAAAAAAAAAACCCCATAATGTTTGGGCGAAGTGGGTCACTGGATGTTTAACAAACACTTTATATTTTGAGAGGTTGAGGAAATATGTAAAAAGTTTGATCTTTTTCAGTGAGCTAAAAAAACGTGATTGAAATCTAAAATAGTAATTGACAGAAAGCAACTTTATTAAATTGCAACCATTATATTTAAGTTTGGTTTCTAGATTTACTCAGTGATGACATGTTGTTCCATATTTCTCTGCTGCCTGAGTTTCTTCCATATCAACTCTGAAGTTAAAATCATACACTTCTTTCTAATACAATACAACAGAATTTATATACATTTTCCTGAACGGCCCATTTATTAATATATCCATAAATGAGCTCTATCTCCATCCTACATAAACATCATTGGTACCACTTTATAATAACTACACCTTAATTAGCCTTAGTAAAGCAGGAAAAAACTCTTAATTTGTAATAAACAAATAGTTTAAGAATGATTCAGGCTTTGTAACGGCTTCATTACGAGTTTAAGAGGGGTATTAAGTAAGGCTATTAGTTTAATAAACATTTAGTTCAATATGAATTAAGTGTTGTTTATGCTAATACCAGTGCAATTAGTGTTACATCATTTCAGCCATGTAATCCTTCCCCTTGGGTACAAAACCAAAATATCTCAACTGAAAAATGTACAGAATACACTGCACTCCCAAAGATAACTGCCACATCTTAATCTCTGCTACCCCCAGTTCTTACCCCTGTTCAGTATTGTTGTTTTCACATCTTCCTTTTGTTCAGAGCTGTTTTTTAAGTGTCTTATCACTTCTAAAAATGAACAGGAAGTGTGCCTAGACACGTTTCAAATCAGGTACGAGGAGTGGTGTTAATGGGCTGCACCTTGCACACGACATCGCATGCATACAATTTAACATCTTGTATCTTAGTACTTGAGCAGCACTGGCATTGGGCTTTCAGGGGGAGACAAAGTAAAGCCTTGCTCTACGCTCAGTCAGTCGTGCTTAAACCAAACACGAACTCCCACTTAAACAGTCTGATAATGCGTTTTGAACTGAGGCAGAAGATGACATAAAGGTGTCTTTGATTGAGGTATTTGAATGGGTTGAACATAGCAGTGGTGTTGTGTTGTGTGCGAGTGGAGTGAATCAGGCCTGTGAATGCATTAGTGAGATGTCAAAGGCGTCCTCAGAGAAGCGGGGCTCAAATGTGATTCTGGGTTGCCGGGGGAGATTGTGGGGGGAGGTTGCCATGGCAAAGGGATGCTGAATAATAAAAGGTGGGCTGCAGGGACATACCTCCTCCAACGTCTCTAAAATCGAATTATGACATGTGTTTTCCTCTCAATTCAATAAAAAGAGTTTATTACAATCTTCTTGTTATTTACAGTATCTCAGGTTCTTTTTAAAGGTGCAATATGTAAGTTTTCTGTGGGAGGCTACATTACAGTCCACTTGGAGATGCTATTGATTTGTCTGAAATGTTCCACAGTACAACGTTAAACATATCCATCTATTCTTCATTATTCATCCATTATCTTGGGGTGTTTTTATGCTAAAAAATGGAAAAACATGAACGTATAACATGAATTGGCTCGCCTCATCTAGTATCTCGGACTGATGGCACTACCTGCTTTTCTCTGTGGAGTTAGAGAAGTTTAATTGTACAGAACATTCAACGTGAAATGATAACGTCTCCAGGGAGTCAAGCAGATGGTGGGCCCTCTCCCAGAAAAGTGCACCTTCAATCATGAATAGTTCCAACTGCTTTTTATTTTCAGCTTCCTGTCTATAGGCAACATTTTGAGAATTTTTCATCATTCGCCAGATATAATAGTTTGTTTTGAATAAATTGCCATGGTAATGGAGCTAATTTTTCATAATTCTGAAACCCATGAGATAACACCTGCCTCGGATAATGCAGTGATGTGATAGTTTTACCCTGAATACTCTTATAGTAATATTCTCTGCATGTATCCAGGCAATTAACATTAGAGATTGACTGATGATGGTGATACAGATTGTTTAGAATCCAGAGGAACCGATGGCCAATAACATCTGCTAATATTTCTGGACTGATATATATAGGGCCAGTTTTGGTATTTTTCCTCAAATGATTTAATTAGAATTTAGAACAAACTCATCCGCAACTTTGTTTTAGTCATATTTTTTACAGTACCCTCTTTAGACTGTTCAAATAAAGCTTTATGCATATATTTTTCATGCATATTTAGGCAGCTGGTTGTGCCAAATTAAATAATGGCCTCTAACGGAGATTTATCGTCGATAGTTGCTTTAGTAAAAGTGTAAATGTCTGCCTGGTATATGAACCAACTGATATATCAGCAAAGTAATATCTGTCTCTAATTAACAAAATAAATTTTGTCTTACTTATCCAATTAGTTTGATGTAATTAAAGAAAATATCATAAAAAATACATAACCATACATAGTAGCCCTGCAGAGACACAGAGTAGAGAGTATGAGGTCTTTGAATACATTTTCCTGGGGGCATTAGCTTCACAATGGAGCTTGTCTTACAAAGGTCAAGTGACATGACCATTCACATAAGTTATCCAGACACACTGCTTAGACTGTTTAGCGAGCTTGTGTGTTAGTTAAAAAAACAAAACTTTGATTATTTTGTTTGCCTAACCAAACTCCTGTCCACCCTCCTCTGTTCTCACCCTGTCCGCCTGTCTCCCTGGCAGGTATCAACAAAGGCAGCTGCTTCCGGATCAACCATTTTCCAGAGGACAATGACTACGACACGGACAGCTCGGAGTACATCTTACGTAAGTTTATCTCCAGACACTTCTGCACCCTTCAATATTGTCGCTGTGATGATGGAGTTATCACAAGGCCCCCTAATGTGTCGTGACATGCCCGGCCCTCCCCCACACTGATGTCATATAGAGCCAGGGATGAGGGAGATGAGGTGTCGCTCTCTAGTTCAGCGAATTCAACAGTGGGAATTGTGGCCGCTCCAAAATTGTCCAAACTACGTGGGCTGGGTTTGTTATTATAGTTCAAACAAAATCATTTATTTCGCCTCTTGGCAACACATTGACTTTGAATTAACTCCCACGCACGGCTCGTTATCAATGGACTGTCTCGGGCTTTGTCTCATATCCGGTGTTTTTCTGTGAGCCATCATTAAACAGGCTGTATCAGTGCTGAGATGTTATTGTGGCTCTCTATCTACCAATGTTTAATTAGATTGTCCAAAGGTTCATCTTCACCCGTCCCAAAGAGAACTATTACGTTTGCCTGCTTGCTCAATTATTATCATAACTTTTTTTAATTCTCAGTCTCAGGAGGTAACGTCATATATTCAGAATACTAACGTTGAGTAACTGTGTCCAGTACGGTTATTCTTTCATTTGGTATATTCTGAATACCGTTATTTGCTGGAAATAAAAGAAATACATTGCAATACTTCCAGGGGTGTCACCAGATATTTTTGGTTGAAGACACTATGGGGATGTGAGCACACACCCCATACCCTACCATGTTTGATTTGCTGAAATGTAGTTCGCCCGTGTAGTGAACAATCAATTCTTTCTTCATTCATGGCAGCAGTTTGAACATTTTTAGCTGAGATTGAATAAAAATTAGGCTAAAATCTAAAGCTATGGGCCCCCAGAATCTACTTAATGTTGTAATATCCAAATATCCCTCTGCAGAGTTGCTCACTGCTCTAAGTCAGCACATTGTGAAGGTCTTCTGTTGAGATAATTTTAACATAATAGAGCGTCTCATAACTGCAGGTGTAGTGTTGATGGTTTAATATGTGTTTTCTTGTGTGGGTAGGAATTGTACGGGCCTCCAGTCTGTTCCCCATCCTCAGCACCATCCTCCTGATGTTGGGGGGTCTGTGTGTGGCGGTGGGACGCATCTACAGCAGACGAAACAATATCCTCCTCAGTGCTGGGATCCTCTTTGTTGCTGCAGGTATGACATTATCATTGCATTCTGAAAAAAAATGGACGCTCCTATCCGAGAATATGTTAAAGGGATTAGGCTATTTTCTGATCTATGTTGTAATGTTGTTTCCTCATTCTTCTCTCAAACAAAAAAAATCCACCTTGTGATGTTATGTGGTAATACAGTAAGTGCTCCACTGTGTTTTTAAACTCCTTACACCCTAACTACAATTATATGAATAATTTCAGCCCTGGAAATGCCCGTCTCTACTGAACAAAAGGTAAAAGGTAGCTACTAAAACTAACACTACATGACATCACAAGGTAGAAAATGCATTTTGAGATCTGCAGATGTAGGTAACAACATTATAAGACGGCTTAAAGCTCACAAGAGTCAATTTTGTGTCAAATGAACCAATTCCCGAGCAACCAAACATTTTTCTCTGTACATTGAGGTATTACTAGTATAGCTGTGACTGATGTCTGAGTAGGGTGTCACGTGTATGTCGTCTAGCATGGTTTTGCACCTCTTGTTCCCAATGCTCTTCATTTCCTTACAGCTTTCCACATCCATCCATTTTCTCTAATTGGCAGCAACACATAGTTGATATTCAGAGGAAAATAGAAGGTGAAAGGGTGGAGGAAAGGTGTAAATATTCAGGAGTTCTTGTTAATAATCTCAGCCAGAGCTTCCTCCTTGAATTACAATGTGAAGAGCTCTTTACCTCCCTTTACCCTTACTTTATATACACCCATTATGTCAATACTATTTTACTAACCACCAGTTATTGTTCACTTATTTGCTTTCAGTTTATACATGTACATATAGAAATATTCTGATTTATAGCTAGAGGTAATTATGGGGGCAGTTATGTCAAATTCTTAGGCTCATATTTTGGTTACATTGGTTTATTACAGCAATTAAGTTCTAAGTTCTTTGAAGTGGATAAATGCACCCTGGTATATCAAGATGGTATTCAGCAATGCTAATGAAATGAACCTTACAAACATTTTGCTATTGTAACATTAAAAAAAGAGAATGTGATGTGAATGTGAATTTCAGATGAGAGGCAGAACTTTGTATTACTTTATTAAAATTTGACCAATAATTAAAATACCTATATTACGGAAAATTGTGAGCTTTGAGCCATGTTATAATGCTGTTATCTGATCAAAAATATACCTGAAGTTGTGTTGTGTTTTGTTTCGTTCTTACATGTTTGAGTGAAGTGATGACACGATGTGGTAGTTTTCAAGTTAACAACTACCCTTTACCTTTAGTTCAATAGAGATTTGAAATTCCAGGACTGAAGTTATCCAAATGATTCCAGTGAAGGTGTAAGGAGTTTAAAAACACAGTGGAGTACATCCTGTATTACCACATGACATTATAAGGCGGAGGACATTCTGTCTGAGAGAAGAACTCTAAATATGCAGGGTTTGTGTTAAACATGTATGAGTGAAACTAAACACACTGCAGGTATATGTTTTAATGTTCTTTCTAACTAACCACACTTGACCCCTTCTAAATTAAAGGTTCCCTATGTACATTTTTTGGTGTAGGTCCATCCCACTTTGCCTGGAATGTTCCACAATATGGCATTAAACATTACTCAGTTGCATTACTCAGTTGCAGGTGTTGTTTCAGAGAAACTTCAGAAAACATGCACTTTTAATGGGACTTAACCTGGTGGCTTATCAAAGCATTCAGTGCAATATTATGGAATATTCTTGTTAAAACAGTAACATTGGAGACAAGCATGTGACCAGCCAGAAAACTTACATAGTGCACTTTTTTAAACAGACTTAACCCTTTTTTTTCGATAGAGGGGAGAGTTTGTTTACTTGCTTTACATGTTTCAGCTCTTTATTGTAGCTTTCCTCAAAACCGTCACATGATGGTGTTGTGACATGTTTTGTCGGCTGCTTTACTTGATGTTATAATAGTAATATTATATTTATTTGCAAAGCACTTTTAAAAACAAGATTTACAAAGTGCTGTAGTGTGTAGAAGTGTAAAATAGCAAACAGAAAGCATACAAAACAGACAAAGAGGCAGATCAGTTAACACAATAATCAAAAACAGGGTCAAACAATTCAAATCAATTATAATAAATAAATGAATACAATTGAATACAAATAAATAAGTCAAGCTAAAACCAGTTAAAGGAAGGCCAATAGGTACAGTTTTAAGAAGCGATTTAAAAGATGGTACCTATGAAGCCTTATTTCCATTCCAAAGCCGAGGTGTCTGGACTGAAAAGGCTCAATTACCTTTTGTCCAGACCCTGGACCACAGCCTGGATCTAACAGGGACCTGCCTGAGGACCTAAGGCTGTGGAAGGGCTCGTACAGGGTTAAAGGTTTTGAACTGTAACTCGGTGCAAGACCTAAGCAATCTTTAACAGTGATCAATAAAACTTTAATTCTAATTCTAAACTCAATTCTAAAACCAGTTAGTGAAGCGAACCTAAAACAGGGGTAATGTGTTGATGTCTGTTAAAACCAGTGAGGAGGCGAACTGCTGCGTCTGAACCAGCAGGAGGAGATGGATTTGTTGTCGAGGCCGGAGAGGAGGGAGTTGCAATAATCTAGACACTTAGGTACTTAGGTACTTAGGTGACGAAAAGAGAATTGGGTGACTTTTTTATGTGACGGTGGAAGTTGAGATTAGAGTCAAAAATGGCAGAGACTTCTAGGAACAGGAATGATGTTTGGAGTGAGAGAGCCAAGACTATTGCTGATATGGGAGGGAGGTGGACTGCGAAGCATTGGTTAAAATTATATCAGATTTGGAGCTGTTGAGTTGTAGGAAGTTCTGTGCCATCCAACTGTTCATGTCACTGAAGCAGTTTAACACAGCAGCCAGGCTCCCAGGGTGGTTTGGTCTCAGCGGGAGATCTGTGTGTCGTCAAAATTGCAGTGGAAAGACACGTTATGGTGGGCTATAATGTGTCCTAGGGGAAGCATAAAAATAAAAAATAAAATGGGACCTAAAATGTAACCTTGCGGTACACCACAGATAATAGGCGCAGAGGAGTAGGTAAAATTGCCTATAGTGACCGCAAAAGTTCTCTCTAAAAGATAGGAAGAAAACCAAGTGCAGTGTCATGGATGCCAACCAAGTTTTTGAGACGCTTTATTAAAATCGCACGAACAGCAGTATCAAAAGCGGTCCTTAAATCTAAAAGAATTAAAATCGTACTCTCCTCTGTCTGCGGCAACAAGAAGATCATTTTAGACTTTGAGGAGGGCTGTTTCAGTGCTGTGTGATTCTTTAAAACCTGATTGAAATTTCTCAAAGATGTTATTTCTATTCATAAAATCTAAAAGCAGATTAGAAACAACTTTCTCTAAAACTTTGTATAACAATGGAAGCTTGGTCTAAAATAATTCAAATTATAGGTGCCTAAATTAGGATTCTTAAAAGTGGCTCGACCACAGCATGTTAAAAATTTGACGGGACAAGACCTTCCGACAGAGACTGGTTGACAATAGATAAAATACTGAGTCCAACCACTTTAAAAACATATTTGAGGAATTTGGTAGGTGACATCCGGACTGCACATGGTTACTTTCATGTGGGATAAAACATCAGCTAGGAAAGAAAGGGATATAGGAATCAAATGAGTAAAACAATTAAAATCCAGAGTTTCTTTATTTACACATAGGTGACTTGGCAAGGGGCTGATATTCAGTTCAGTTCAGTGGATGCATCTTTAAAAAGACAGGTTTTGGTGTTTGAGTCTAAAACCTGAAAAAAACTCTTGGATTTGACTTGTTTATACTAATGGTGTTTGAATAAAATATGGTCCTTTGCTTCTTTGACAGCTTGTTGGTAATAGTTGTGCCAGACAGTAGGGGGCGTAAGCTTACCTTGTCCAGAACTGCATCCTGTGTGTGATAAGGTATATGCTCCTTCATCATGGTTTATGCTCCTTTGACTTTGTTGGCAAATCTTGACGACCTTTCTGATCCATTTGGTTATTTTATGTTATCTGTTATAGGTTATCTAATAGAATGTCTTATAGCTTGCTTGACTGATTGACAAAAGCATTTTTATTCAGTCATTATTTTTGTTTAGGTCTGAGTAACATCATCGGCATCATCGTTTACATCTCCAGTAACGCCGGCGACCCTAGTGACAAGAAGGACGAGGACAAGAAGAACCAGTACAACTATGGCTGGTCCTTTTACTTCGGAGCCCTTTCCTTCATCGTGGCCGAGTCTGTGGGAGTGCTGGCGGTCAACATTTACATAGAGAAAAACAAAGAAACTCACTTCAGAGGCAGACACGACTTCATCAAAACCACCTCGTCCTCCTCACCATACTCCCGCATCCCAAGTTATCGTTACCGCCGGCGACGATCACGCTCAAGCTCTCGGTCCAGCAATCCGTCCCGTGAGCCGTCTCCGGTTGGAATGAAGACAGGAGGGGTTATGGGGATGGGGGACATATCGCTGTACTCACTCTCCCGGGACACTTTGAAGGGAGGGGGGAAGAACTCAGGCCCCTACAGTCCAGAGCGAGAAAGAGAAGGCTTTCTGCAAGTTCACAACTGCTTTCAAAAAGACCTCAAAGATGGAGTGAATAGAAGGACCACGCCAGTATGAGCAGTGTTTTACCCACCTAACAAGCACCTGCAGGTCTCCAAAAGTGATTCATGGAGATGTTTTCATAGAGCTGAGCAATTATTCAAATTTTAATCAAGATCTAGATTCAGTCATTTTGATAAAAGGATCAAAAGCCAATAAAAACAGTCAGTAAAAACATGTGGTTTGGAGTTCAGACAAGAAACAGTTAAAGTTTGTCTTGTTTATATTCAGGAAATTACTATTGAAAGCAATGTTGTTTAATGTGACAAAATTGAATTAAATAGCGAATTATGAGGATTCTTCTGTTATAATACTCTGCTCTATGTTTGATTACAGGAACTACATACTACAGGAAGTACATACTAAAGTTATTTTTGAATGGACCTTTATTTAACCTGGAAATTTACAATGAAGCATGGAGTCTCTTCTATAGTGGAGTCCTGGCCTCAGAGAGAAAGGACCTTATTGTAAGCCTACCATAGACTGTATAAAGAAGCGGACTAAGGGAGTGTCACATCGTCCATAGCATTCGGCTTCAGTCAATTGAAGTTCATGAGGCTTGCAGTTATAGGAGTGAATCTGAAGCATATTAGGAACAGGAATTTATTTCTGAACAAATTAGTGAAATAAAAACACCTAGAGACCAGTGGGTAAATAAATTATGAAGACTTTAAGACCAAAATGACAAGGCTCACAATAGCAGTCACAGAGAAAATGGTGACAATTTTTCAATGAAAGTGGATTGGAGCTAGAGTCGATGGAACTGAGAGTGTTCACCATGCTCACCTCCTATTTGGAACATAGCGGCTAGCAGGTTAGCAATGTCCATTTATATTTACAGTCTATGAGGCCTACTATATACAAACACAGGGAGAACATGCAAACTCTGCACAGAAAAGCACCACCTGACCTTTTTTGCCACAGTGCCGCCCAAATAATTATTCACATTCACTTTTCCCAGGTCATTTTGAATGAAGGGCACTGCTTGTAGCTTGATAAAACCAGAAACTGAACAACTGACTTAAAGAAAGAAAGAGAAAACACTAGATTTAGGCAATCAGAAGACTCTATCTCTCTTTCTGTTGTTGTCATCTTAAAATTACAGTGGACCACTTGTATCTTTAGTGTAAACAATATTATCTAACTTGATTACGGATTTTTGGTTTAGACACAAACCACTCATTACTGCTTTTTAAATTTTCAACTATGCTTTAATGTTACTTGTATAAAATGTTGTGATTTCATACTTGGTGATCTCCCATTTTGTTGTCATGTTTTGTGGACTTTTTAAGACTACAAGACAAAATGTGTAAATACCTACCATGTGTAATAGGTTTTTGTGACATATTTTCCCAACTATAATCCAAATATTAAGAGAGAGCGAAAAATTATAATTACTTTTTTTCCTAGGTTGTTGGTTTAAGATACAAGTCATACAAGTCACTGTAGAATTTTACTGAATTTCTGCACTCAGTTAAGTAATATAGACTTTTTATAGTGTACATATGGATCACATGACCACTATATTGTATCAGTGTTTTCTTCAGAGCAGCAAAACCTTTGGAAATATGTATATGGGATTTTATATGATGCAAATATGTGATTTTGTTATTGTCGATCTCTTAAGTGCTGTCCTCTTTTTCTTATTCTAAGTGGTGCTAACTGCTCCTGCAAACCTTTGATCGTCTTAAGCCTTCTCCTCTGCCATTTCTGTAGCACTAACTGTGAGTATGACAGCATATTAAGCGTTCTCTTTGATCACTGCCACTGAGACATATTCTATCTGTAAATACAGTTGTGATGTAGAGAGTATGTCTTTTGTACGCTCAGGGATGACGTACAAGCCAATCACTCCACTTATAGACATGTGGAGCTTATTTAAGCTTTGCCAGACTGTTAGCGTCAGTGTAAAACAGAGGTGAGAGTGTGGTGTGGCTGTTAATTAACATTAGTTTCTTCTGTGTCTTTTGGCTTTTGTGTTCAGAGGTGTGCCTGATGCTAGTTTTGTGATTTTGAAAAAAAAAACAAAAACAAAAAAAACTGTTGTTTATAATGCCACAATGTTTAATTTTTGTATTTATTTTGTTCACATGTACTCAAAGTATCTATCTGTGAAACTTTGTTCAACAAGTTATTCAAATGAAAATTACTTTGTTGTTTTGTTTATTTTATGGACAGATTCTGAGGAAAGGTTTTGGCTTTCATGGTCCTACTTGTCTAAGTTTAGGTTTTATTTGGTCAAGACTTGGTTTGCACAATCGAATGGTCTGACTGAACATTAATCATTACTTTTTTCTACAATTAATAAACTGTTAGAATTCCTCATGGCCTTTTATGTTCTATACTCATTTACCTTATGAAAGTGTTCAGTGAGTAATTCTATTGTAATTGACTAATTATGTTTACTGCAATCAAGGATGTGAGCCTTAAAAGAAAAGACTGAGCCCTGGCTTTGTTGATGGTAAAATTGTGGAAGTTTGTTGTCTTTATTTGATCTATTCTTTAATGCCGCTGGGGTCACCAGTCTGGAGCAGTGTGTGACTGCAGCACCCCTAGGCTCATTACATGTTAAAAGTCACTATTTACTGAAGAGAAAAATGTCTTATAGTCAAAGGGGATTTACTAGTTAAACATTTGGAGACTGTGATGGACATGAAGTTCGTGAGGTCTCGTGAACATTACTCATTCTGGAGCAGCATGCTTGACTGGACCCTGTGGCCGCTCACAGTGTGGTTTCCACATGAATATGTTTAGCTGCGGAAAATTTGTTTAATTTGGTGGTGAGTTGCCTCAAGCAGTTAAACACAACATAGCTTCAGAAGCACAGGGTCATGGGCCTTCTTCCAGCTACAGCTGTCACTCTGTCACGCTGTCACTCAAATCAGTAAAAAAGGAAGACTAGGATTTTCAGTAGTTTTCTTGTTGAGTATTTTTAGTGATGCTGCTATGTGAATGTTTCTAAATCACCAGTGGTTGGAGAGATGAATGAGACAAAAACCCAAACTGAATATGCACTGATGTAATATAATAATCCACATTATGGATCATGTTTTTGTTGAAAGAATACAGACATTTGGTGGTTGTTGATATACAATATAATATTGTAGCTGTTTGCCAGACTCTAACTCAAGCTCCCTGGCAAAGCTTTTCTCATGCTAATTACAACTATGAATGTCACACAAATGAACAGTCAGCTGCTCTAAGTATGAAGGTTCAAAGAATATTTGCCATAGAATGGGTTGATAGTTGTGGGTAATCATTGTAAAAAATACTAATTGACAAAGTGAGAGATGGAGTATACTAACCCAAATAAAATAAAAGGCCCAAAAGTTTAGGAGGCATTGGTGACAAAGGCCTAAAAGTTTTAAGTTAAAGTTGAACCATTTGAATGTGAATGCCTGGGACCGTGCTGATATTTTCATCCCTAATAAAGCCGTGTGTCCCTGCCCTGTTGTGCTCCAGTGAAATGTCTGGCCTGGTAATTGAGAGGGAAATAGCCGGGTCACCTCTCCATGTGGCCGCTGAGGCAGCGGACGTGCTTGTTAGCAACTAAAACTCACAGCACAGGATAAATAATGTAACAAGGTCTTATTGTGGCTCTGCTTTGGTTGCTTAGAGAAGAAATCTGAAAAAGTTAGACTTTTTCAAAACAGAAAAAAAAAGAGAGAAGCAAAATCAGGCAGGCTAAATGTCTGCTGCCTAAACACTGTAACGTGCTATATGATATGATACGGCTTTATTAATTACACCTAATTACCCTTTTTTTGAATATAATTTATTAAGAAGTAATGCAATAGCATTGCATTTAAATTAAAGCAACATGGTAACATTTAAAACAGCTATTGCTAGCTTTATATTGTTTATTTTTGAGTAGTTTAGATCAACATCAGAGTGTAAATAAGTAACCAGAGTCTACTCAGCTGTGTGAATGGGTGACATTTTTCCAGGAACTGTTGATATCCCAGGAGGGCATCTGTCACATCTGATGCTAAAATTGTATTTAACTAGCTCAGGTTTGGGCTTAAACCTTCCCTGATGCTCTGTACTGCAAAATATCTGATCAAGATAGTACAGGGGAGTATGCATTTATTTAATTTAAAATATGCTCATCTCTTCTGTGCAAGTATTGGTGTCAAGCCAATCTCTTCACCCACACCAAGACTGGATGGTGGATTTAAAATAGAACAAGTGGACATGCAGGCCTCTACTACTATTGAATGCAAGGTTTTACACCAGATACCCTTCCATAACTAGTACTTATGATACAAAACTTGTATCATAAGTGTATCACTTGGAAAGGTGTCAGTGGCGAAGTATGTATGAACAAGACTCAGAGATTTAATAAAAATAATAATTTTTTCTTTAAAAAGCATTTTCAAAAACAAGGTGCTGTACAAGCAGCAATGAACAATACAAAAAGCAAAATGAAACAGCACACAGAAGGCACACAAAAACAGACAATAATGCAAGAAAACCAGTTACTTGTAGTAACTAACTAACAAAATAAATAAATAAACAGAAGAAAAACAACTAAGGAATAGAATGACACTAACACCAGCTAAGTGAATTAAAAGATTCTACTGATGGTGAGAGCCTTATTTCTTTATACCAAAGCCTAGGCGCCAGGATTGAAAAGCCTCGATTGCCCTTCGTTCGGAGTTTGGATTTTGGAACAGCCAACAGGGACCTGCCTGAGGATCTAAGGCTGCGGGAGGGCTCGTAGGAGGTTAAAAGTTCTGAAATATAACTTGGTGCCAGACATAAACGAGCTTTAAAAGTGATCAGTAAGATCTTAAAATTACTTCTAAAACACACAGGACACACATTTATGACTAGTTCAATAGTCTGAGCTAACTAACAGAAACTGTAAACAAACAGGTGTTAGTTTCTATGTAATTGCATTGTATTTAGCTCCTCCCTGCAGGCAGATATAAGGTTGTGTCTTCCAGCATTCTAACCAGAACTGAGTAAGGAGCTTGGATGAGCTGCAAAACATATTCGACCAAATAAACTTTTGTCCAGTTGACAAATTTATTATCCTTTTGCCTCTAATCAGGATTGTGAAATGAGAAATGCTCTACCAACCTGGACGACTGAGGGATTTTACACACAATCCTGATTAGAGATAAATGTCCTTGGGCAAGACTTGTCAGTGGTGTATGAAAGAGAATATGTTTTTGAGAGCTCATGTATGTTCATTAACAATTACCAAATCAGTAACTCTAATACTCTCTGTTGTTGTTACCTGTTAGTTGGAGATGTGTGCTAAGATGATTACTGGTAATGCCACAAACCTGTCAGATTTTAAAAACGGTCACATTTACTTTAGAATCACCCTGTCTAAGCCTATATTGTATTGCCATTGTTCTCATTGTCTTTTGTGAGGAGGATTTGCCACTAATGACGCTCTTTAAGTCGTGTAGTGAGAAAATATGGAGCAGCAGCTGCTGCTCAGTATGTTGCATATGTATACCAGACAGAAAAACAAAATCTGTGAAAACTTTTGCTCAGCAGAACTCGGAATTAGGCATGCACAACAGATTATTACAATGATATCATCTTTGCCCACTCTATTGACAGAACAATTGATACATTCAAATGATTTTCAGAGAGGATTCCATTATATTTTAAATTGCCACCACTGATTTAAAGCCGTCATTTGTGTTTACATAAGTGGCCAACGGCTCTGTTAGGCATAATATTTGAGCAGCATTGGTGCAGCAGAGCCTTAGTCATGATAAGGACCAATCAATGCACAACTGTGTTCTTTGTGATTGCAATCAATGCTGTAGTGGTTCAAGTTTTGCCCACATTATCACTCCTCTGTGACTGTGGTTACATTTAAACTTTCCTCATGGCTATAGGAAAGGTCAAAACAGCCCAAGTCAAGAGGCCAAGGGTTATTGTCTTGGCATGCAAATCCTGTTACTTTTGGCCAGTTTGGACACATGTACTATCTTTGTCACAGATAAATGCATGCATCTCTCTGTGGTTCACTATGGGCACTCTGAACAATCTGCTGTCTAAAAAGTCTAGTCATCATAGTTTATAGCCCTCATTTGAACACAGTAGAAGATCAACTCAGGAAAAGTAATGATCAGTACAAACCCCAGGACCATGAACTCTAAATGGTGAAACCTACCCTGATATGTGTTAAAGGTTTGCATCAGAAAGAAGAGGGGGCATACTTTGTCCCCTTCCTCCTTGTGTTTGAAACATTTAGCTTGAATTGAAATGTATGGATCAGGATTACCTAGCCCTAAAATGTTATGAACATCACCCCAGTCTTTCAGTTTCATGCTGGAAAACAGTCATGCCACTTTTCAATATGCCACCTGCTTGTCTCCATAGAGCTGCTATTATTGCTTTACCTGGAATGTTCCACAGTATGACATTATACATCTCTATAACCATGGAATCACTAGGTCAGGTTACAGGTCAAATCTGTAGAGAGGTGAGCCTGACTTTAGCAAGACCCTATTTTCAAGGTATTTTGAGCTATAAAAACAGCAGTAACTAAATAAATGCTAGTTAGATACATTTAATGCTGTAGTGTGGGACATTTCATGGAAAGAAACTGCATTTCCACAGAGACAAGCAAGTGAAAACCTACCACCAGAAAAGTTACATAATGCAGTTTTAATTCAACAGACAGAGAAATATAGTGGAGTTATTTTGGCATAGCATTTACTAAAGTGTCTGCAGCATACTTGTATATTTCACTATACACTTATATCTGAAGTATACTTAACCATGCTTTCATAGCACTGCCAAATAGTTCCTCAAGTTTCACTGAGCACTTTTTGACTTTGTCTTGTCCTGAGCTCACACTAAGAGACACTTTGAGACACTGAAGTGGGCCAAAGATTTGAACTGATAAACAGACACGCTCCACACTGTTCTTATGGTGAGGACTTACCACAGGCATGAATCTGCCTTCTGAGTGTTCACTGTAAGCACTTTTCGAAGGATTGTTTTCATTTATTGCATTTTACATTACAAGTATATAAAAGTAGATCTCTTTTTGTTTTTTGTTTTTTAATTTGATTTGCTTTAAATGTTTCACCATTAACTATTGGATTATTATTAGTTTTCACATTACCTGTATTTTTAGTAAATAGGTAATTAGATTTTATAATAGCAATTTAAAAAAAAGAAGTTGCAACACATAGTTTAGTATGTGAATTATGCTTTAGTATTGCGACTAAAGCTACAAAAAAGGGAATTATATTTAGTTCCTTAGTTGTGATATTCAAATTGACTGGATGATAAGGCACATGTCTTTTGAGCATCTCTGATAATCCACATTTGAAAAGCCTGAATTCTTCATGATATAAACGTGTATTATTAATCTATATTTTTGAGTTTTATATTCTAATCTCTGGTTATGTGTCTGTGAAAGTCAGTCTTGAGTAAAGACTGGCCCCTCACTTTTGCTGGTTGCTATATTTAGATAATAAATTGACTGTAATAACAAGACATTGTCATCTGGGTGCTGAGACCATTTGCACATTTTTAATCTTACAATAACTGTCCTGTGTTACCCAAACCATAGTCACTACAGAAGCATATTTGGGCCAAAATTATTTCTGATGTGACAGATTATGTGAAGCATGGGGGGACTGTTTATGTGAGTGCACTTATGGCACATTGCAGACTCCTGCCCAATGTAACCGGATCAGAGGATGGCCTGGCAGCTTGACTCAGGCTCACTTTTATAGCAGCCCTTTTAGAATCACCTAACAGCACAGAAGAGCTCCACGCCCATTTCCCACCATGACAGTTGGTTTGGTCATCAACTTTCATGATCTAAGTCAACAGCTGTACTTCTAAAGCTGCAGCCTGTGAGTGGGGACTTAAAAGTAGGACACAACAGAGTGGCCTCTTTCCTCTGTACCATAGACACAGAGGACTCACCACAGAGAAGACTCTTTTTGCCTATCCTGCAGACACTGCGGACACATCTACAGGAAAATCCATATTTTATTTTTCACAGAACAGTGAATTAAGGACTCAAAACCATGCATAAGCGCACTAAGATCAGGATTGCCATCTTCATCCTGATGGTGGGCATGGCATGCATGTTCACGGCTGTGGTGACGGACTACTGGGCTGTGCTCAGCCCAAGGGTGGAGGTGGCTAACACGACATGCGAGGCAGCCCACTTCGGCCTGTGGAGGCTCTGTAAGAAGCATGTTTACATCAGCCAGGAGATTTTCCAACAGGGGAAGGCCTGTGGACCCATCAGCCTGCCTGGGGGTAAGACTCTGCCAGACTCTAAGTTAAGTCCATTAGTTGCTGTGAGCAACTAATGGACTTAACTTATGTTGCAGCAAATATTTCCATTATTGTTCTAATATTAGCACAGACAATTGAGGCTTACATACATATGTGTGCCAGAAATGTTCATTTAGTGAATTGCTTATTGTTGTCTTCGTTGGGGTGACATGGTCAAACCACTACGCCAAACACAGTCAGACAATGTATGACTCCAATGGAAACATTTCTATGCAAGACCTCTGTCTTTAAAGATCTTGGAGAGGATCTAAACAGTTTAAGAAATTCCAACCCACTGCTTCTAAGCAAATCAGTTCAGCATGGCTTTGAAATGATTTGCTCATGTGAAGTCAATGTATTTGAAGGTCATTGTATTAGTCTGTCAGTTGGATACACAAAAAATAACTCCTCAATACAAATGTACACCTCAGATTCTATTTTAAATCTTACAATGTGTACAGTGGTGGCTAGATTCTGTGAGAAATGTACAGTTCTGTCAGAAATGTTGTCAGCTTCAATGAAATGATCATTGGATGATGTTTACCTGATCCTCACACTCATACCACACTCCAGAAAGTCCAACTTTATTTACAAACCACAACATGTTCAAATCAATCAAGTGCTGAGCAGTAGGACTCGATACATATTGATACAGCAATATATAGTTGTGGGATTCTTGGCAATACGTGTATCAATACAGAGATGTGTATCATGATGGTACACATATCGTAACACGGTACAAGTATCAGGATATGTATCGTGTTGTGGGGTACTTAGCAATACACAGGCTATCTGAGCAGCAGACAAAATAACAAACATACAAACAATAAAAGACTTGAAACAGCATGTAGAAGCATGACAAAGCTGACATGCACTCGACATGTGAGTGCCCACAGGAAGAATGACATGAACTCTGAGACATGAACTCTGCACAGAGTCTGACCAGATCATGTGATGTGAGTCTCACATCACAACACTCAAACACCACTGTCAAAGAGAATGAGATCTTTAAAACTAGAAGAGTTTAAAGTTTACCGGTGATCAGACACAGGGTAGGTCCTCCCTCTTGTCTGAAGGGGGCATGGCTCTTTAGATGCTGTTTGCCTTTGGGGAATCCTGTCAGTGACTGTTCCCAGAGCAGCTGAGTTCCTGACTCATTTGTGTGGGCGCGGCAGACATGTGCCTAGTATGCAGAATCTGCCCTGGCCCACAGCGGCATGTGGGGCAAACAGCCAACTGTAGTGAGAGATATGTTCTAATCATGTCGCTTTCCTTGGCCCTCCTTTCTCTGGCCTTGTTGGAGACTAATGGTTATTATGACTCGACTGTGTCCACCACTGAGAGTTTAAAAAGAGCTTTAATAAATTGTAAATCAGACACTTGGATCCACTGGTTCATCTTTGTCTCTGGACAATTCCTTTATTTGGAGTGTTTATTCAAACCGTAGGCCTGCCGACTTGTGTCAGACTTCAATACAAAGCAGATCCCAAACGCACTCTAGACCCTGTGGAAAATATGACACTGTGAGATGGTATCAGGACACATTGTGAAATAATGCATAGCAATGATGGCAATGATGATCAAACTCTATGGCAGTCTATAATGAAATACACAGAGATAATAAGATTAACACATTTGTTGCCAATTTAATCCTGCTAAGACAGTGTAACAATATAGCATACTAGGAGAAACTTATAGTTTTATTACAAGCCAGTCGAAAGCAGTTGCTTTAGTTATAAATACAAGTGGTGTAAATACTCAGCTGTCTTACAGTCATATGTTGAAGTCCGAAGTAGTTTTGAGTGACAGGACCGTGTGCAGACATCAGACATATTTCTGGGTCTCTCTGTTCATACAAACTGGTCCCAGAGACACTCATTGGTTCACAGCCCCCACCAGACAACATGGATCCAGTTACTTCACACTTGTATTTCAAGGGACAAAATACAGAAAAAAGCCTATGTGCACAATACCAAACTAGGAAAGGGCAGAGAGCTATAGGATTATACAGAGGAAATTCCAATGATATTTTTATAGGGCACAGGCTGCAGAGCAAACTTTAACATCCGGGGTCACAACTGTCACAACCACAAGTGTTGTCAAGCTAACAGTTATACTACAGCTTTCAAGCTGTTTCAGGGTAATCCTGGCCATAAAATTAGCAGATAAAATGGACCATGGGGGAGTTCATAAACACATCTTCACCTGTCGAATCATCTGAATGTGCCGTGACAGTCATTATGTTGAACGTGCAGTCACCAAACACAGACTGACAGGAGATGGTGAGCACAGGCACGATGCAGCCCAGGTGTTAATCCACTGTCCTTGTGTGATCTTTTTACATGTGTTGTATATGAGAGGACCGGTCACTGTGGTCAGACTGTTCAGTGTTACCATCTACATGCTATACAGTACTTTAGTTAGCCCACCAGAGTCACTGTGCCTGCTTTGTGCTGTCTTCAAAATGTGAAAACAGAACTAATTCATTTTAAAGTTATCAGCGGTATCAGGAATGCTAAAAACAACTAGCCTGCTCATTTATGGGTGATAAAAATGCTTTATAATAAGGTTAATAAGAGCAAAATATTTTCTAGAAGAGCCTGTTGCTTAGTCAGTTATGCTATTTGTTTTAAAGGGGCTTTGTGTTCTTAGGTGGTGGGCCCAGAACTTTATTTTTTTCTTTATTTTTATCAGATGTAGTTGCTTTATTTCTACAGGATATGCAATCTTGATGAGACAAGCAAACAGCAGACCCTCCACAGAAAAAAGTTACATAATGCTCTTTTAATACCAGACCCCATTTTCTATTACCTGGCCAGTCAGACCAACGTTGAAAAACCTTTACAGAGACAAGTCAATTTGCGTCAGAAACAAACATGGCTCCTTACACATAAAAAGGAGAAAAACCTACATACAGGACTAATAAACAGTAAATACAGAATCAATCAATACAGAATCAATAATCAAAGCACCAAACTATTACTTATTTCAGGTAAAAGAATAGCCTATATTTTGCTCTGCATGTTAGGAGAATTTTCAAGAGGAGATGTCTTCTGCATTTGGGAGACAGTGTTGAAGACATCTCCTCATTGTCATGAGCTACAAATTAGCATCTGTGGTCGGACCGTCACTAAGGTTTTTTTCTTACAAATAGGCCTAACTGTATGTTGGTATAGCTAGTGTACATTTTTGGAAAAATGCATTCGCTCAGTGGTTATAGCCTTTCATGGTTTGAATCCTACTCCAACTAGTGCAAGCCTTTGAGTCCCTCGGTGAAAGGCTTCTCTTGCCTTGCGTTTGTATGAATGCGTGTGAGTTATTGGTGGTGGTCAGAGAGGCCAAAGGCACAGATTGGCAGCTGTACTTCTGTCACTCAACACCTGTGCCTACTGCCTATATAGAAGTAACGTACACTGCTGCGTAGGGGAAGGTTAATAAATGCATGGAGACTATGCATCTGGAAATTTGTGATAAATCTAAAACAGTTTAAGTCTAGTAAAACTATTAAACTAAAAAAGTTATATTTTGGTTTGAAAGTCCTTCTAATTGCCTGGTCCATAAATCAGATGGCAGTGACATCTGTTGACATGTCTTTAAACCTATTTCACAGTTCCCATTAAACACAGTAGACACATGTAGGAGCACACACACAGCGGGTCATTGAGCTCTAACACAACAGTGGTGAGACATGATAATGTGCAGAATCCCACATTTCCACATGAAAGCCCCAGTCCCTGTATGAGTCTGTGGACACAGCAGACAGAGTGTGTGAAACAGGAGCTCCATATCAACGACACGCACTTGTCTTTAGATGAAGGCAACATAGCGTGCGGTGTTACATGTTTCATGTTAGCAGCACCTTTACAGGCATCTGAAGAAGGCAGTGTGGTCAGATGTTAAACAAAGGTTGAAGCAACAAATTGAAAGTAATAGTTTTGTCAAACACACACTATAACACCTAAGTATAATTACAATCTGTCTCTACAGACAGCAGCAAAGACAGAGATGTTCTGAATATTATTCATGATAAAATAATGTTAGTCTTATATGGTGTTTATCCAGATAAATCAATATCAATATTAAGTAAGTAAGTAAGTAATTCATTCATTCATTCCACAAGTGGTAAGCTACTTCTTTTGTCACTGATACTCTGAGACAAACGAGACCAGAAGATCAGCTCTCATTCATGCACACATCATGGTGAAAAAGGTCAGAGTTCATTTAATAATGAAAATCATTCCCTGTAAATGCTTTATTATCATTTGGGTTAATCAGTTTATGATACAAACATTTGTTTATGATTATGTTGGAGATTATGTCAAGCTTGTATCTGTGTGAAAGTTCATGAAAAGCTCGGATCACAAAAAGCTGAAGTGGCCTCAGGACTTTTGACACTTTCTGTTATATTTAAAGTGAGTGTGAGGTTTGCAGCTGCCATATTTTGACTTTGGCAGTGACACAGCACAACAAGAACCAGACATAAACATTATCCAGAGTGTATCCAGTGTCAGCTCTCAGTCGCACTTGTGCTTCATGTGAGAGTCCCACGGCTTTGTCTTTTTATATCAAGGCTCAAATTCACTGTGCTCATGTTTCTGTTTAATCATCAGAGGGCTATGCTAACAGATCCCTAGTAAACTGTGTTCACAATAAAGTAATAAATCAATTTTGTGTCTTTTCCAGAGGAGAACTGCACGTACTTTGGACACTTCACCCCAGGACAGGACGCAGAGATATTTGAATATAAAACACAAAAAGGTATGTACTGAATTGAAGAAATTATGTTTTTTGTATAACCATTATTAAAGAGTCTCAAAGTACCACATATGGAAGCAGAGCAGTGGAATGTTAAATATCTCACAAAAGAGTACGCCCATAGTTGGTTTTTGACTTTTTTTTTTTAAATCTTGGAATTAGGAAAAATAACTTTAATTCAGTCACTGTGTTTATCCAATCATGGAAAAAATATTAATTTAAAAAGCATTTTAAGTTAAATAGAGGACATATATACCTACTATTGTCTGTGTTCATTTTGCTGGGGTCAAAATTCACAATTCCTTAACATTCTCTTCATTATTTAAAGCACATACTATAGAGCAGCATTAAATGTTTTCAGTGCAGTAAACCCCCAGCACTTCCATCTTCCACTGTATGACCCTGTTCAGTCTCTGCATGTTGTATTAGAGACACATACATGTGGAAGAGTGTCACTGCAGATCACACCTCCAGCATCTCCTCCTAATACCAGGGTCCAATGGGCTCCTCCCCCTGCCCCCCTCCCTGTTTCTCAGAGTAATAGAGTACATGGCCAGCCCCCAGGAGGTGCACTGTCAGTTGGTTAGAGCTGAGGCTTCCAGCACTATAATTCACCCATGCACCATTTGGCTGTACCATAATGGTGCATGAGGTTGAATAAACATGCTGTATGTTTATCACTATGGGCATGTTGTTCTATATTTACCACACTCTGGTGGCTGCCACAGGGAGCAGAAGAATAATCAAGTGCAAGAAAACAACCAAGGATGCAGAAGAATGTTGTGTAGACCTTTAGGTTCCTTTAGAGGTCAACAAACTCAATAATTAAATAAAACTATAAAAAAGATCCATCAGCACTCAAAATGTCAAAAAAGTCAAGTTATTGATTGAACAGGTCAGGAGATGCCAATGTGTAATCAGGGAGTCAATATTGCAAAAGAAACACATTATAATTTAATGCTAGAGGGTCCACCACCTGTCCCCATGTGCTTTGTCGGCATTGTTCCACACTATGGCAAGAAGAAGTTACAGGTCAGATATGTAGAGCAGCAACCCCATAATAAAACAAATTGTATTATGTTTTAGTTAAGTTTTAGTTTTTCAAAGTATTTTTAAGTTATAAAAACACTTAATTAGACTGCTAAGTTTAATGCCATACTGTAGAATACTGCAGGCAAAGCAATAGCATTTTTAAGGAGACAAGCAGATGGTGTACCCTTTAATATAATTACAAAAGAATTGTGATGTATGCTTTATGGTTTATTAATGGTATATGTCATTGAAGCACTAGACTTTTTCATAAAAACTTCAGCTCAAACTGGTGCTCTGTACATACCAGTATCTCTGTAGCCCACCTCCTTTGGTCCCCCTGAGGACAGCCCCCCCTCCCGGGGCACATCACAGGCGGCACATCACATACTTCTTTCCATTCAGCTGCAATACTTTTACATGATATGAAAATCCACTACAGCCACTACAAGCTTTCAAAGTATGAACTTTATCTGCACCTGCTCTGAAAGTCATGTTTCCAGTCACGGTGGGTTTTAATACTAGGTTGCACTTTCCAGTTTAGACAGGGACATAGTAGCAGTTTACTATGGTCCTATAGCATAACTATTATATTCATAGCAGTGCTTTGGTGTAGAGTGTCACACCTTTTTCAATGTATTTTTAAAATATTAATTACTGCTTTTTTTCCAGAGTACAACATCTCAGCTGCAGCCATTTCCATCTTCAGTCTGGCTTTCATGATCCTGGGTTCTCTGGCTTTGATATGCTCATGCACGGGTCAGAAAAAGCGGGACTACCTCCTTAAACCTGCTGGCATGTTTTACGCATTTGCAGGTAAGTATACATACAGTATGCACAATTTATTATCAACATGATAATGGGGAAGAGAGACAAAATGTATGTTTTAATCATTTATTTCCATATGTTCTTACTATTGTAAGCAAATTCCAAAAAGGAAACAAAATACAACATATACATTCTAATTTAAACTACATGGGAGTATGGGCTGTTTAATATTGTTTATTCATCATGAGAGAGCTCATCCCTAGTTCTGCTGTGGCACAACAATATTATGTGTAAGAGCAATATTTTTGAAAAATGTTCTGATGGTACGCCAGTTGGTGAGTCCACAGCACACCATCCCCTAAAACATTATCAAATCACACCAGTTTAGAAGAAAAAAAATGTGTTAAAATGTGTATGTGCATTGTGCTTTAGCTTTCATAATGGCAGTGCTTTAAGGCTCTCCAAAATGGCAGATTAAATAAATGCAATTGTTATGTAAATTGCATTTAAGTGAAATTGCAGTGAATTCATTATCACACTATGATGACTATAATATTTTCAGAAAGTGTATCATATTTACATGAAGATTTTATTTATTTTTTTATACAGGTTAATTTCTTGTACCTAACGCTTAATTTTCAAGTGGGTCTTGTTGGCCATGTTATTTTGACAGGAAAGTTTCACTCTCTGATCTGAATTGGTGGCGTCACCTGCTTGACCATGGGAACAAATATGTAAAATACCAAACTATGGAATGGTGATGGAGATGTTGTGGCAAAGCAATATAATCTCCATGGAGAGACATCTGCCTCAAAAGTTACACAACGCACCTTAACAAATGTGATTTTGCTCACCTCAGTGTATTATGACTCTCCCAGGTCTGTGTGCATTCATCTCCCTGGAGGTGATGAGACAGTCGGTCAAACGCATGATCGAAAGTGAGGAGACCATTTGGATGGAGTACCACTATGGCTGGTCCTTCGCCTGTGCCTGCTCTGGCTTTGTTCTCCTCTTCCTCACCGGGATAGCCCTCCTCATCCTCTCCATGCCTCAAATGCCCCGCAATCCCTGGGAAACCTGCATGGACGCTGAGCCCGAACAAGTGGAGTGATTTATAAGATAGGCTCTGTCACTGTGGCACTGTGGTTACAAATAGAAATTAATGCCCTTGAGACTCCCATTGAAATTCTTTGGGATATGAGGGCTTTAACCACAGGCCTGTACCATCAAAGGACAAATGCATTTTGTTATTATTTTACTAATTAAGGAGTACTGTATAATATATCAAACTGTACATATTTTGTATGACTATAACTTTGAACTTTGAAGAAAAAACAAATGGTGAGACTGAATGTTGAATTGTCAAACAGTGATCTGGGGTGGAAGGTTCAGTAGTTTATAAATGACAAATCTGTTCATCAAAACATCAAAGATTATCAACATTTGTACCTCATACTAAGTAGATAAAATCATCTTTTGAAGCCTAAAGAATCTGGGAAGAATTTCATCATTATTGGGGCTCCACGTTTTTCTAAAGAGTAAGTTCACCAAAATTAGAGATTGGAACGTCATTTATCTTCCATTTAAACTATTTACCTATGCCCTTTGCTTACTATTTAAGAAGAAAAAGCCAGATTTTTACAATAAATCTTAAACAGAATTTTTAAATACAGTGCACAATACTGGCCTATATTCAGGTTGTTTGTGCATGGTTTCAGTTTTGAAACCTGCATCTCCCAATTCTCCCATTCATTTCCCAGTGTTAATTATATCCAGGCTTTAAATAAGTCGATGACAAACATTAGAACTATAAACAATTTACCAGCACTTGAGCTCACTCACAATCGGGTTTTTCAACTTAAGATGTTACTTATGATGGCAATAGCTTTGGTGTGTTGGTTTGTGCTATGAATTTCTAATAAAAGTGTTATGTTGAAAATAAACAATAACTTAGAATGCTGAAGTTTTGAGCATGCTTTGGTTCACCAATACAAATGGCAGTGGGGTTTAATGAAAAAGACTGAGACAATTTTCAATAAAAACACTTTAATAAAGAAACAATAAAAAAGAAAAAAAAATATCTTTTTGAAACACAGAGTAAATCCTTTATTATAACCACCACTGATTGAAAGAGATGTTTTCACCCAATGATGAGGAATTAGAGAAAGTGGGCGAGTTTACTGCAACAGAAGAGGCAAGAATAGAAAAGAGAGTGGGACAGATGTGGCCAGAATGCTGTGCGCTCCCTAATTGTCAGAGGTTTCTCCCATCAACTTTTAAAAAGGCAACTGAAGTTCACCAGCTCCTGTCTGAAAGTACAAATGCAGTTGAGAAAAATCCCTTTAAAATGTCTTTGGCTCAATCTCTTCTGCTTCCAAAATAAATACAAAGAAGCAACGTATTATTAGTATTGCACAACTTCAGAAATTAGCCAATGAGACGCTTTTGTGATACTTGCAAAACATCAGGGAGCAACCCCAGCCTTACCGCTGCATGACAAAAATGAAAGAACTAATACAGACAAGTACATACACTCTACATATTTGTAAAATATTATAGTAGTTTTGCTGATAATGTCACAGATTTATACATAATATACTAAAAGATTTGACTCTGTTAAATCAAAGTGTTTTTTTTTTCTAAATTTCTTTTCTTTCAAATCAATAGAAACTGATAAAACAACTTAAAACCAGCCATTTTCAACATGCATGAGAAAAAAAAAGTTTAAAAGAAAAGAACTGATTGTTTCATAGCCGTGAACTTCAGACAAAAACAAAATAAGACAAATTCATAAAGATAGCTAAATATAACTATTGTACAGTGAAGGAACTCATACAGGTGCAACAGAAAGTCTCCTCCAGACGCCGTTTAAAAACACAGGTGTGGGTACAGTCCACTTCTAGAATTATTATTTTTTTCTTAATTTGCATAATTAAAAAGGGACATCGCCCCATCGCTTTCAAACATTTTCTACAAAATGGAGGTGCTCCCAAAGTTCAGGTTGTCTAGAAAATGCATATGTACAAGGTGTTGTTTTCTGCCAAGTCCTAAATCTGGATTAAGGTATGCTTCACCCACTGAGTTAAACATTTAGATAATTTGAAGGATTAAAAATTGTCAATGGACTTTTGAATTTATGATCCTCAACATAATTTGACAATATGCACCCATTGTTATCACACACCATTACACCATTTAAGTGACATTACCTTTCCTTTTTTCAGCACAAATCTGACCTGTTTGTTTAAAACAGAACTCTTTTAGTCAAATGTCAACTGCTGCAAAACTAACATTTTCTGTGTATCTTGAGGGTAAACAAATGGAGTGGTTAGCGCCCATCAGGTTCTGGGATCAGTTCCCAGAGAGGCATTTGTGGGTGGGGTTTGCATGTTTGGACCATAGTGGTGGTGTGTGAAGTCACAGCAGCTCAGGTCACATCTAATCCATATCATTCTGTTGTACAACCAGAATGTAAAATGACAAATGAAGAACTTATTTTAGAAGCGTTTATCTACAGTTAATGTTTGTATGTTTGGGGTGTAATGTTGCTATGCAGTTGAAGATTTGACCAAAAAAGGTAACTTTTCTTCAAACACAAGATTGGCAGTGTAAATTCCAAACCACCAACACAACTCAACTTTCTCAGACTTTCAGTGTACGTTCTTTAAAAATATTATCAACAAAACACTTAACATCTCATTAGCCCAGCAGGTACAGAGGCCACGTCAGCTTTGAGGACTGTATTGATCCATCGACTGTCACAAATAATCTAAAATCTATTGTATCTGAAAGTGAATCAGAAAATGTATGTTTTTTTATTATTTTAAAATTATAATAATTTAATTATGGTTGTTTTGAAGAAGTCAAAGCAAACAATAAAAAGCAACCATTGAGCATAGCCCTAGCATGATAAAGGTTTTGGAGATGTCTATAACAATACCATTCAGTCATTATTTTCTAGTATGTACAGATTAGAGGAAATTTACTCGATGACTTTACAAGGTCCTGTCTAGTTTCAGTGTCGGTTACCGACTTAGCTTTAGTCTGTTTCCACAGCTACAGTATTATGAAAAAAGACATCCACTCAAATGTAAAGAAAAGTCAATCTAGAGAAGCAAACAAACCAACTTGAGTGAGGAAGATGTGGGAGGCAAAGTGGCCAACCAACTTTTGACCGT
>KN493430.1:0-15428 GCA_000787155.1 Scartelaos histophorus | reverse complement strand
GCTGCCTGCCCCAACATGGCTGCTGTGACCCCTGGGCCTCCTGCCACTGCCACTTCTTCAACGCCATCTGCTTCTGCCGCCGCACCACCCCCCTGCACGCGCTCGGACACTACGGACAAACCTGAGCAAACCAGGACACTCGACTTTTTTTTTTGGACAAGTGCTGCGATTGTGAATAGATTTGCGACATGTGTTAAGCAGGTTTGGGTTCAGACGGCGCATTGTTAAACCTGAGAGACGAGACTGAAATAGATAAACTAATACAAGAATCCCATGCATTTCAGAACATGTTTATACAGGTCTGAACTACAGCTACAAGATTTACTATAAAAGACATGATATTTTCTTCTTTGCAGAGGACATTTTATTATCCAGTTGACTGCAGATTTGTGATTTGATAATTTAGCTAAAATTTTGAAGTAATAATCAGTATTTGTGTCTTAAACATTCAAGACTTTTAGCAGAATTTTGAGTTTTTTTGCATATTATATTACATCTTCTCTGGACTTGTTGCGACTGGTGATTACATTCTCTTCACTACAAAACATGTTAGCTTTCTGTTGCTAATAGATGTGCTGCTAATTCCCCATTTCAGAAAACTTCACTCCCTGTCACTGCCAGCAGAGGGAGACAGAAACACTTCATCCAAACATTCTCTAGACAAGTGACTCAACTGGACACGCTGTACAAGGTTGTGTTGATCATATTCTGTTTTTTAAAGGATTAATTAGGGCTCAAAATCAAATATGGCTGCTCACTGGCAAAAAATAAAATAAGGGACTGAAAAACATTTCAGATTTCTGCAGAATCATTCAGCGAAGCACTAAAACTGAAATTTTGCCGAGAATGAAGGGCGAGCTCCTTTGTTTCACATTTGTCACTGAAATCAACAACCCTGACAGGACGACGATGTTTGGTTTTATCTGGAGACTCGGTGGAGCCTGTGGGGTCCAGACTGATATTTCTCTGTATAAACAAAACACAGAGATTTTCATTCTGGCCTCTTTGTTTGAAAAATGACAAGACCTTTTAAGGAGACAGTGAAACAAGTTTTTGTTTTAAAAGTTTTTATTTTGTATAAATAGGTCCAGTAACTGACAGAGATACTAAAGATACCAGCCAAAAAGCATAAACCAAGTTTAATCTGCATTATTCAAAGTTAAACACCAAACTTTACCTTCCTGACCTCTGACCTGTCCTGATAATAGCACCTAATCAAGACAATATTGGTGCAGTATTTTATTATAGTTTAAAGTTCCTGACACTGGGTAAACGTGCTCTCATAAACATCCTTCTGCTGCTTTGGCAGTACCAGAACAATCTCATTCTGTGGCGTGACGGTTTCACCTGGAAACTGCATCAAAATCTTGTTATTTCACAACACTGTGAATGTGAACATACGACAACAATAAACCAGTAGTTTCAACATTCAAACAGTTTATCCCTTTCCCACAGCACAGGCCAATCCAATCTGTGAAAATAACAACATTTTAACACTGTTTTTCATGGGCAGTAGTTTACAGTATAACTATAACATTCAGTATTTTGCCAGATTCATATGACTTATATTTCATGGGCAGCTCCAAACTGTTGTGTTGGAGTAAGATTATTGACTATTCTAATATTCAGTTTTGCCTTTGGGGTTTTTATACAACCCAAAGATTTCTGTTTTATGTAAACAGAAGAAACTACAACAAACTCAACCCTTTAAAGGCCTGTACCTGATTTTTTGTTTTGTTTTGTTTTGTTTTTTAAACATGTATTTGAGCCAAAATGTGTCTTTCCCCAGTACAGATATATTGTACAGATATATTACATCAAAGGTTTTTGAGGTCAAAAGAAAACCACTGTTTACTGTTTGTATCTAGAAACCATTTTATTGTCAGATAAGCAGGGAGTGTGTGTCAGCATGCTAGTTATTGTTAGCGTGACACTGATGATGAAACTCAACTCTGGACTCTGAAAGTTTTGAAAAACACTTTAAACTCTCCACTGTGAATAATTAAGATGTTTTTACTGCCTGAGGTAAGTGAGGAGTAAGTCTGGACAAACTGGCTCTGTTTTTCATATTTTTAAGACACAAACACCTTTAATGAAGGTTTGGTGCTTTTGTTAAACTTTTTATTTCAACAAAACTGTCAAAACAAAGACAGGACAATATGTTATGTTAAATATATCAGTTTGAAGAGTGAAGTGTCTGTGTATGTCATAGTTTTGTCTATAGGCTCATCACAGGTTTTTAATGTGTTATTTTTGACTTTTGATTGTTTTGTTTTAAACGATTTAAAACGATTAAACGAGTTTCAGTTTCTTTACAACATTATAGCAGTATTATAGTTAGTTTTAAAGAAGACCTAATGTGCTTGTGTCTGTGCTATATAAGTATAATGTTTGACAACTGGAGGCAATTATCTTATAATCTGGACATTTCAAATCACAATATTCATCTCTTCATCAGTGTTTGAAAACTGAGGTCGCTGAAACATCATCATAACAAAGAGCTGTGAAGTTATCAGGACCTTCGATGGATCGGTTGATCGTCTTGAAAAAAAACATTTAAAGATTATGAAAACATACACAAATCACTCCAAATATAACTTTAAGAGGGGAAATGAGGAGGGGAAATAACTGTCAGATGGTTAAAGGCTCTGAAAAGTACATTTTGCATCATAGGTCTGCGATAAATTGTTCATCGCTATGGCTACGGTCTTAATTTTCCATTATTCTGAAACCAACAAGTCGTTGATCAGGCCAAAACAATCTGGACTGAGTTATTACTGACAGACTTCCCCCTCCCCGGACACTTCCTTCAGCACCACAGGGGTTTCCTAAAGGTGTTTCCACCAGATGCCCGACCCACACAGGAGGAACTGCACATCACTGGGTTTTATTGTGGCCTTGATTAGGTTTTGATCTAGAGCTTTAGTTCTGTTTTAATTCTGGTTTAGTCGTGGTCTAATTGTGATTTTATTCCATTTTACCCATAAAAGTGCCACTATAAGACTTTGTCTATATGAATATGTTATTGTCTATTAAAGAACGACCTACAGCAGGATTAAACCTGGTCATAGGCAGAAGCTTGTTTTAAGTTTGTTTGTTCTGGGTTTTTGTGATAAAAACATTTGCATTTGGATGCATGTTTAATTCTAGGCTGAGGAACATTCCAGGCAAAGCAATAACCGTCTCCATGGAGACAAGAAAGTGGCAGATGCTGAAAATGAGGCATCTTCAAAGCTCCAGTATGAAACTTACAAGATATAGACCATAGTAAAGCATGTGTTTTCCATTTTGGATGTTTTTATTTCACTGAAAAACTGTGTCCTTACTTTGGATTTCCATCTCCACAAACCTTCCTCCTGATGATTCTCCTGATGCCTTCTGGCCTTGAGGAGGATTATCACCTGCTGCTTACATGACACTATAGCTCCTCTGGCTATAATCTTCCACAGTGTTGGAGACGTTTTCAGCTTGTCCAAGAAAGGAAGTAAAAGGCTGGAGCTCAACTGAATGTTTTAAGCAGAAGTTTATTTGCCATAAATAATATGGGCCCAGGAGGACTTGAAACTTCAACATAGTTAGATTTCAAAAATTAAAAATAGTATGATTTTTGAGTGTTCAAGCCTCTTGGTTATGCTTCCAACGAATAAGGTTTATAAAGCAAGTGTGGTGAGACTATGAAGGCCAGTAGGCTCTGGTTAGACAGTTATATGCTACAGTTTAGATAATGTTATGGTAATGATAGGCCGAGTGTAGATGATGGTGTTACTATAGCTCCTGTGAGTCAGTGTCAAACTGGGAGATGTACCTGGAGGATAAATTAAATTAAATTACACACAGTGTGGCATAGAACTCGTTTATCTCCATGAAGAATGTTTCAAAGGATTTAAATGTCTATTTCCATTCAGACACTTTGGGAGGTGACGTGTTCTTTAATATTGGTTTCACTTGGACAAAGACGATTACAGGATTAGACAGGAAAATGTGGATTAAATCTCAAAACTGAATTTGCCCAATATATTGCAAACCTTTCTAAATTTATTGCTGTAAAAACAATATTTGCTCTTAAATCTACACATTGAAATCTATGCTCTGACAACCCTTTGCTTATATTGTGAGTGATGTGAGAGTAACGACTGCTTTAATGTACAGATATAACTTTGTTTAACAGAAGAAACAACTGTCCTATTACCATCTGCTCATTTTGTGTCTGTCAAAATGCCAAAGTCCAGACAAGACCCAGAAATTATGACTTAAAACAGAAACATGTGCGAAGTGGAAGGGAGCTGACCTTACCAAGATGGCCGACGTTGATCAAATGGAATCTTAAGACAGTGACGTACGAGGCCGATTGTGGTACAGTTAAAGAGCTAACATCTGTTTGGGTCAGTCGTGTTTGTCTTTTCCAGCTTCAGGTTTATGTAACCTGGGTTCCTGATAGTTACATTATAATTAAGAAACAAACAAGTTGGAATGTGAACATATCATACCTCAAATATGAGGTAAGACGTGTAATTATCATGAAACGTTTGATAAAATTCCAATATAATACCACAATTGAATCATCTGTAAACAAGGACTGAACCAGGTCTAACCATCCTCCATGTGTCTCGTACAGTGAGCAAAGCTCTGCCTCTGCTCCAGGAGAAGATCCAGGAGCTCACGGTGCAGCTCCTCTCACACTTACTGGCTCAGTGCTTCAGATTCCCAATTTCAAAACGAGAACCAAATGGCCACGATGTGCACAGTACACAGTACACAGGACACAGTACACAGTACACAGTACTCAAGTACGATGTACTGCTGGGCACAGGCACAAACCTTCCCCTGACCAACCAGACTTCTACCACAGTTTCTGCCCTGGCTGTGCTCGTCATGTAAAACGCTGCTTCTGACTCATTGGCAGATTTGTCCAACCTGGAAATTCAAAAGTCCTGGCAGCATTTGGCCCTAAAACAGCTTCTGACCTAAGAGTCAGATTTTTAACAAATATGCACTAAAATGGCCAAATGAGGCCAGAGTCAGAGTCAGTTGAAAATAGTGGTTTTGTTGTTTAGTGGCCTTTAAGGTTTATTCTTCAAGGACCTGCTCTATTTTTCCATGGATTTGAGCAAAATACGTCCTGCCCAGTACAGATATGTGGTATAAGCAGCTCCTCAGGTCAAAATAAGTCTGGACATGTGGTTAGGATGCTACTGTCGTTAGGTTTACATGACAATACACTCGTCTGTGGTCTCTGAAACTTATAAACTCATCACTGTGAATAATTAGGATGTTCTAAATACACAAGGTTGGGTGACCACACGTCTCTATTTACCAGGACAGACCCAGTTATGAGCCCTGTGTCCCTGCAGATTTATCCAAAAACTTAAATTTTTCCAGTTTTATACAAAAAATGTCCCAGGTGTTTTCTTTATTTTGAAAATCTGGTTACCCTTGCATAAGACCAGAAAGATGTCATTTTGGACCACAATACTTCAGATTTTCATATTTTTAAGACAAATGTAAAAATGATTGACACCAGCTTTAATCAAACTGTCCCAACTGTGTTCGTTTGAGTGGAGCTCACAGTTTTCACTTGTGTGGACCTGTGTCTTCTCTGCACATCACTCGTCTCTTTGTCAGATGTGCAGTGAAACGTGTCTAGGCCCCTCAGCTGTGACTATTTAAACTCACACTGGAACATACTACACATATATATACACTACACATATTAAAATACACACAGGAGGGACCCTGACAAAAACAAGACGCCTGTTCTGAAATTTGAGTTTTGAGAATCGTATCAGGTCTGCCCTGTTTGTCCATTTGTGTTTTTGTTGTTTTCAATGCTTCACTGACTTTAATTCATTTATAGTGTGGTATTAAACCTTTCTATCGTCATGGAAACCAAACCAGACCAAGTTACAGGTCAGATCTCTCGAGAGCCAATATTGCAAACAGTCAGAACGTCTGTTTTTCTAGGTATTTTTGAGCTATAAAACCACCTGTAATTGAATAAATATAAGCCAGTGCTGTTTAATGTCACACTGTGGAACATTCCAGGCAGAGCAATGACGTATCCATGGAAACAATTATTTATAAAGTTATTCCTCTCTTACCTTATGCACTCAGAGCATCCTAACTATTCACCATGATGAGTTTATAAGCACTTTTCCCAACTTTCAGAGACCAGTACGGAGTTTTGCCGCTATAGCAACAATAACTAACAATAACTAGAATGCTAATAATGCACCTCCTGATTATTGGTCAAGAAATTGCTTTAGAATTGGGCGCAGATAGTGCACAGTGGACCTATTTTGACCTCAAGAGCTGCTTATACGATATTCAATACTGTATATTTGTACTGGGCCAAGATATACTTTTCTTAAATCCATGGGAAAAAAATCAGGTACACGCACTTGATTTTTTTTAATTAATCGAACCTTGAGGGATTCAAATTGTCTGGGATTGTTCACAAAACAAATACAAAATTCGTATTATATTTTACAATGGAAGCTGATTTGGTCCTGGTCCTGGTCTTCAGAGCCCGGACACTTGTGCAGCTGGTGAATTTCCCAGACTCTAATTGGGTCCTTAAACGTCTCCAGAGCCTATTCTGTTTCAGCGCTGCTGAAGCATCTGTCAGAACTGTCTCAAAACTGTTGAATGTTCTAGCAATGAATATCAAACTTTCCAGGCAAGTTTCCCCAAAGGATAAAGCATTTAGTTTATTTAAGCGTCAGGTTAAAAGGTCCAGATCAGAATTAAACCAGAAACAAACCAAACCAGAACAAGGTCTTAAAGAGGACAAATCTTTACTTGGAAAAACAGGATCAAACCAACACTGACCCAGATCTAAAACTGTAATCAAGGACTAAACCAGGACTAAACCAGGACTAAACCAGAAATGAACCAAGACCAATAACGGGACTAAACCTGGTCTAAATAGGGACTAAACCAAGACTCTTCGGGAATGAAACTGGACGGGTCCTAAAGGACAAAACCGGGACAGAACAAAGACCAAAAACTGGACTAAGTCTAAATAAGAACTAAACCAGGACTGATCCAGATTGAATCCAGTCTAAAACAAAGACTAATCAGCCATGACAAAAAAATAAAAAATAAAACCAAAACTTGAACAAAACCAGGGCTGAACTTTACCAGGACTAATCCAGGACTGAATCAGGACTAAACCAGGATTAAACCAGGACTAAACCAGGATTTACCCAGACTTGGACTTGGACTAAACCAGGACCAGAACATGTTGTAACATATTTAGCTTTTGCTTTCACTGCTGTAACTGACTGAGCTTTTCTTCTTTTCACTTATTTTAAAGATTTTGGGGATTCAGACTCAGATCTTTTGTTCAGGCACAAGTGCAAATGTGATGGAAAATAGATCAGAGGAAAATATGATCATATATATAACAAATAAATATAATATAAATATATAAATATATTTATCTGTGTGTAATTATTTGTGTATTTATTTAATTAAAACTGACAAAACAAAAATTGATAAAGTGTGAAAAAAATAGTTTTGTGTAATATTTGTCTAAACCAGGACTGAACAAGGACCAACTCAGGACTGAATCAGAACAAACCCAGGATTGAACCAGATCTAAACCAGGACTAAGCCAGGACTAAACAAGGGCTGAAACAGATCTAAGCCAGGACTGAACCAGATCTAAACCAGGACTAAAGCTGGACTAAACCAGATCTACGTCAGGGCTACACCAGGACTAAACCAGGATGAAACCAGGACTAAACCAGGACTGAATCAGGACTGAACCAGGACTAAACCGGGACTGAACCAGATCTAAGCCAGGACTGAACCAGATCTAAACCAGGACTGAACCAGATCTAAACCAGGACTGAACCAGGACTGAACCAGATCTAAGTAAACCAGAACTGAACCGGGATTGAAGCAGATCTAAGCTAGGACTAAACCAAGAATAAACCAGGACTAAACCAGGACTAAACCAGGACTAAACCAGGACTGAACCAGGACTGAACCAGGACTGAACCAGGACTGAACCAGATCTAAGACAAGCCCAAATCAGGACTAAACTTTCAATTCTTTGACTTTCCATCTGCTTGTGTCCATATGAATAGATAATTTAATGTCATTCTGTGGAACATTCCAGGAAATGTAAAAACATCTCTGTGGACTCAAGCAGGTGGAACATCCTCCACCTGAAATGTTCCATAATGCAGCTTTAAAGCCTCATGTGCCGTATCCTTAACGTGACGCACACTCCCTTTTTCTTTTCTTTTTAAACTTTACACAGCCTCAAATGTTCCTGACACCAGTAAAACTCACTTAAATCTCGTTGCACAAACACCAGAGCGTCCAGTGTGCGTCTTTGGAGACCTCAGAGGCCTCCACAGCTTGAGGCCATTAGGTTCAGCGCACTTCCTGCTTAGATCTCTCTGTCACTGCGAGTTTCATCCCACTTCAGTTTTTAACACGGGTTTGAGGGAAAGTGACACCAGAATTATCCACTTCTATTCACTTCTAACCTCAAAACATCTGGTTGGAGTTAGTCTATAAACCTCAGGACAGCGGGACTTGTGGTGAAGCCTTTACACTCTTTTGTTTTGTTTTTTCCACGTGTTTGAGCAAAACTGGTCTTGCCCCAGCACAGAAACAGTGTATGAGCTGCTCTTGAGGCCAAAATAAGTCTTCTGTGTGCTGTAGAAATCTAATAATAATGCGTTTCAGAGAGAGAGTTAGGAAATGTGTGTTAGCATGCTAGTTGTTGTTTGTTTAGTGGCAAAACTCTGCTCTGGTGAGTCTTAAAAGTGCTTATAAACTAATAACAATGAATAATTTGGATGCACTGAAGGTATAAGGTGAAGAATTACTTTTTTGTAATTTTGTAATTCCTTATTTTTCATTTTTAAATTTGAAAAAGACAAATACAGTATGTGGGATGTGACTTTGATGCACATGAAACCTTATTACAAACAAGTGCAAGAAACAATCTGGTCTTATAGTTTTTATTAATTAAGTTTCTATTTGCTCTTAAATGTGTCTTGTTGCAGTTTTATACTAAAGGTAATTCTCTCCGTCTTAAAAATATTATAAACAATATCAAACCATTTATCCAATGTTGGTATTTGTGAATTTAGCCATTTCCTGGTTATAGTTTTGACCAAATTCTTGCAACAAAACTCTCTCCATATGATTGAGTTAGAAGTTTTCCATTGTATCTCACAGAAGTTTCTCCATTCCTGATCAGATATGGTTAGAAGTTCATCCTTTTCCCATTTGTGTTTCACGTGCTGTAATATTCCTTTTGTTTGTTGAGCCCCTGCACTTTCTCTCTCTCTGCTTTAAGGAGCTACAGGTGGAACACATCAGCACCAAACAGCATCTGTCAATACAACTATTTTAGCCAGTTGTGGAGGAGGCATTCAGGCGTGTCCTGGTTTGAGCTGCATTTGATCCTGTTTGTTCCTATTGCAGTCCTGGTTTAGTCTTCATACTGTTCTGCAGTTAAACCACCTCTGAGAAAGGAGCGAGTGAATAAAGTCATGTAAAGTGCTTTGGGGTCTAGAAAGACACTGTATAAATCCATTGCATTATTATTGCATTATTAATAAACATGATTTGATTGATCATGAGCAAAGCTTTTGATTTCCGCTCAATCTACGTTCCTTCCCTCACCTATGGGTCTGGTTTAGTCCTGGTTTAGATCTCTGGTCCTACACTCAACCATGTTCTTTGGGCTTTGGGTAATGACACAAAGGACAAAATGATACAAGCGACTGAATTGAGTTTCCTCTGCAGAGTGTCTGTGTGTTTCCTTATAGACTGAGGTGCTCAGTCACGTGGGAGGAGCTCGGAGTAGAGCCACTGCTCCTTCACATGAGGGGAGGACATGTGCTTCCCTGAGGAGGTGTTCTGGACATGACCCTGCCTGAGGAGGCCCGGGTAAAGACCAAGAACACACTGAAGACTCTATGTCTCTGGTCTGGGAACTCCTTGTGGTCCCACAGGAGGAGCTGGAGCTCATCAGGCTGCTGCCCCTGCAACCCGGCCCCAAATAAGAGCTTCAAAATCAGGTGCTATATACTCATATTTATGGCTCATGTTTTTGGTGTTCTTCTCTCCTTTTGCACCTGCACATTTTAAAACGTTATGTAATGCACAACTTAAAGTGCATCGATCGCTTTACTTATTATAAAATGTGTTTTGTTTCTGTTTTGAGCTGTATATGAAATCTACACCTGGTCAGTTTAGAGCTTTAGTTCGTGTCCATTCCAATTTATTACAGAACAAAATGATTATTATCATCTTGTTTTCATTCACAGTGATGCTCAGTGGAGTTTAATAATGCCTCCAAACCATAGAACAACCATCGATCACAGAAACAAAGGAAAACATCTCTTTACAGTCCTGAATGTCCATATGTTGTGAATTTACGTTGTGTTTTTTTATAGACAGTTGATGTGTTTAGACATCGACAAAAACACGCAAAGCTTCTGCCTTCGTGTTTTATGTTTTTATTCCAGCTCCATATGAAACAAAACACGGTCTGTTCTCATGCTATGGGCATCTGCGGATTTCACTGCAGAACTTGACTAAAATGCATTCACTCAAGAATTTAGTACAAATGCTAATACTGCATATGTCATAATCAAATATTGAATTAGTAATAGTTCTTTCATTTAAAGGGCCCATATGACTCTATTTTATTCATGTACACTGTGTTTTTAAACTCTATGCACCTTCACTGGAGTTATTTCAGTCCTGGAATTGCCAGCTTCTATTGAACAAAAGGTAAAAGGTATTTGTTAACTTGAAAACTACCGCTTCATGACACCTCAAGGCAGAAAAGAGCATTTTGAGCTTTGGGGATGTAGACAGACTAAAGGATTTCTCAAGCAGTGTGAATGAAGCAACTCGAGGTATGTTTTTCATGAGGTAACAGCCCTTCTAACACGGCATAAAGATCAGAAGAGTCAATTTTGCGTAATATCTTTCACCTAAGCTCTATGAGAATTTTCAATATCAAAAGCTTTCATAAATGCATCTGCTTCTCTGGCTTTGTATAGACAGCACACGGTAAAGGAACATTCCCTGTCCTAACCCTAAAATGTAATGTAATAATTTGCTCTAATCTGGCGTTTGGGGGTTTTTAGGCTCTAAGTGCACGAGCAGTTGCTACGATGGGTGTCTAAATTGTAGTTATTATTGTAATTTAATTCAGGCATTTTAGTAGTGTTATAGATGTTTTTCCTCGCCATTTACTCACCCAAAGTTGTATTTGGAGTGATTAATGCAGGTTGGAGAAATCTTGAGTCATGATCACTATTACGCCCAGTCACCCACTGCTCTGTACTTACTTGGATCTCCAGTTAGTTTTCTTAATCCGTCATACATCAGTAAAACTCAGATAATTAGCATAATTAGATAATCCAATAAACAGATCTGATAAATTTTTTAGTATTTCAAGTTTAGTGTGGGGTGACTTAGCCTTGACAACTTACCAAATGTTTTTCAAGTCTCCCCATTTGCAGTAAATGCAATTAATACTAAAACTTTTAAAATGTATTTATTAAATTAATATAAAGTTGAATGAAAGTAGACTTAGACAAACTTTATTGATCCACAAGGGAAATTATTTGGACACAGTAGCTCACAATCACAATACATATGGTAGGTATGAATGTGGTTCTGTAAGTAAGATCTATTGCACATAGCATACTTATTAAACAGAAATATAAATAACTTTAAAACAAAGAAGTGTTAAAAGATGTATAGCAGGATACATTACAACTTTCTTTTCATTTTGTATATATTTGGTATACATTTTTATTTTCTGTGCCACCTTGAAAGAAAAAAAACAAACAAACAAAAAAACGTGTTATGTGGAAAAAAGGTGCAAATATGCAACATCATGTAACTCCCCCCAAAGTGACGATTTATGCCGAGATTATTATTACTGTTATGAGCATTATTATTTATTTGAAACTCTGAGGAGCCTTTCATTACTCAGCAGCGGCGGCTCTGGGGTGGCGCGCCTGTCGCCTGTTCCGCTGCTGTTCCAGTCATGTCCAGAGAGCTGCACTGACCCGCTCTGACCGGGGCCTGTGCGAATGGACATTTTACCGACAACCTCCAGGAATATAAGGACATATAAGGTGAAGACGGGCCTGCACATCTGGTAGGTTAAAGCACGTCTATTCTTTGCTTTAGACGAGGGCGCAGTCATTGTATTCAGTGCACTGAACTAAACTGGTTAGCTTTAGCTTTCACAAGGCCGAAAACTACAGTTGCTTTTCGCTGCCCGATTCGTTCCCAAACAGGTTCTGCGCATGCGTAAGGCCATCTGCCATCTTCACTACGGCAACCTAGAAGGACAGATAACATCAAATTTTAGTTTGTCACTAATCGATCTTGTTTATATTTGACACAAGTAATCTGATTTGCTTTTAATTTGCGGTTTGTACGCGTTGGAAATATATGATCACGCGATGCAAATGGAAAGAAAAAAGGGAATAACAGATCTGCGGTCAGTATTTAAGTTTTATGCTGTTTTTTGTGCATAACTTTGCGAAACAATTGTAGAATAACAGTATTTAATTATGGCTTATAGCAATCACTAGCTATTGCATCGAAATAAATAGTTGTTAATGTTTCATGCTGTTGAAATTATGATAATTTTTGCATTTTTAGGACCGCATCACGCCGGGTTCCAAAAGGGTAGCAACGCAGATTGGGTAGTGACAGTAGTTAGCAAGCCGGCTAGCTGTCAGCATTTATGATAGCTACTTAAGTTTGTAATGTACGTGTGCTAAACCAATATGGCAGGGCTCACCTCGAGTAATAAAGTAACCTGTCTCTTATCGCAGCAACCTATCGACATAATAAGCACAATTGTGAGGCTATTGGGCCAGTTTCAAGCGAGTAATTAAAGCAAAAAAACAAGAAGCTTCACAGGCTAAGTGGCTAGCTTTATGCTAACTAGCCACAGGGCAGATATAGCATTCGCAGCAGATCAGTGCCACCGTGGGGACATGTCTTTAATCCAGACAGCATTATCTGACAGCTATTGTTGTCTGGTGACATTAAGGGTCAAAACAAAGCGTTCCGTATGTGCATATTAGTGAGGAGGTTTGGGCTGAATTGGTCTATATTACGACGTGTCTTTAGTATGAACGTTAGCCACTATCTGTACCCCTCCACTTCATCTTAAATGTGTGTATTTATTTTATGATTTGTTTTTGTGCATTAAACGTAGGTGATATAAAATAGAATAGATGGCCATTTGACACACCTAAAGGTCCTGTATTACAAAAAAAAAAGACTATTGGGAGATTAAATTATGTTTAATGTCGTTGCCTCCTCAAAAACATATAAAGTTGTGTTTTGTTTAATTTACACATGTTGGGTAATTGTGCATTACTAGTCCGTCTGTACATCTTAAAAGCTCAAAGTGTTCTGTTCCACCTTGTGGTCTCATGTAGTGGTAGTTTTCAAGTTATTTGTAGTTCAATGGAGATGGGCAATTCCAGGAGTGAAATTATTCACATGGTTCTAGTGAAGGTGTATAGAGTTTAAAAACACAGTGGAGAACTTCCTGCTTTACCACATGACATCACAAATTGGAACAGAGTGGTTTCTATCTGAAAGAAGAACTCAGCCTAAATATGCAGGGTTTGTGTGTTAAACATGTGAATGAAATAAAGCTCAACTCCAGGTCTGTTTTTGATAAGGAAACATTCTAACATGGCTTAAAGCTCACAGCCAGTTTTGTGTAGTACACGACCTTTAAGTCTGTGAAATGGTGACAACCATTATAATCTCAATAGTGAAATTAGGTAATATAAGCCATTTAAAACGTTTTTATCATTGCTTGACTTTGAAAATGTGACAATTTTATCACAGGGTTGGCACAAACAAAGTTAAAGGACGGAACCCTGAGGCAGAAGTCTGGGAAATCTGGTTTTGAACAGTGCGTTGTCTTTTTCCGATAAAGGCTCTTTCATTAACGAATAAAGTGGATCTTGAGACTGTGGAGCAGTGTAGAATGTAATGGGGTTAAAGTTGAGCAGTTTCTCTGTTTTTAATCTGAATTCATCTGAGAAAAACATCAAGCAAAAGTATTGTTAATCCAAGATGGGTTCATTGATATAAATAAGATTTAAAAAGGTCTGTTTAGTTTTCACACCGGCTGGCCATGGTGCATCTAGCCTACCTATCTCAAACAAGTATCCTATGAATATTGTTTTGTTTGCATTTTATGTGCAGAAATCAGCACTCAGGAAATTGTGATAATAACATGGGTTTAAAGAGTGGATCTAGAGGACAAGCAAACAAGGACATATGGACACAATAGAGCCTGACTAACAGGGAAGGGGCAGGACAAGCTGTAACTGTCACTGGTTTGTGAGTAAAATAATCTTTCCATATGTTTACATTTGGCGCTAACAAAACTGATTCAATTTGAATTGTAATATATTGTAATGTTATTTCCTCATCAAAATATCAGTTGCCAATCTCTACTGAACTAAAGTTAAAATGTAGCTGTTAACTTAAAAACAACAACTATATGACATCACAGTCAAGTATTTTGAGCTTTGAAAATGTAGACATGCTGGCAATGAAAGATTACTGAAACATGTATGAATGAAATAAAAAACAACTCCAGGTATGTTTTTGAGAAAGAAACAGAGCTTAAAGCTCATAAGAGACAATTTTGCATAATATAGGCAAAGATATAGTCTCCCATCCCTACCGACTAAACCCAGACCACAAATAGCAGCAGAATTTGTTAATAGGGAAATTAGTTGTGAGGTTGTACATGAATTGAAAATATTTTAAACCATTGCTTTGTTAATATTGCAGCGATGAACATAATAAACATAACTTTAAAGGCAGGATGGAGCCTCTGTCAACACCACTGTTTACATAACACACGCAGCTCCTCTGGCCCATCCTTGAAACACAATCTAAAGTGCACATGAAGGGTTTTTATGTTTTTGTAATCATGACTTGATTTGATAGGATAGTACCTGTAAGTTTGTGTAAAAAAGTTGAGAATAAAAGTATAAAAAATACTGGAAAAAGATAAAGATAATGTTTTTATACCTCACATCATGACCAATTGCGTAATTTAGCAAGTTTTGGTCTGCATGTGTCCAACCAGGAAATAAAATTGTAAACATAATCAGAATTTTTGAAAAGCTGGACAAAACTAGACCTTTTTCTGTAGAATCTATCGTTCTGTTAGCAGTTTTTGTGAAATTAAAAAGTACTCTTGCCTAGGGTTGGGCGATATATTGAATATATTGAGATAGTTTTAAAACTCGATATGGATTTTGACATATTGTATATATCGATATAATGCTTATATTTAATCCTGATGTGGCCACTTCGCTTTTCTTCCCCTCGTGTGTCTCAATATGAGACGCCTCAACAGGAGGACACACAACTCC
>KN493428.1:1019-11377 GCA_000787155.1 Scartelaos histophorus | reverse complement strand
AACCGTCTGATGCATCAGGCTAAAAATAAGTCAAAACTGATTCAAATGTGTTATATGGGTGTTCTTTATCCTACAAGTAAATACTAAACTTTGTATAATTAAAAGTCATGCATTTTTAGGCCCCATCAAGATATTGACTGAACCGATATTTGGAAGCAAATCTCCGATCCAGCAAGTCTTTCAAGAATCAGCAGTTCTGATCAATGTATCCCTACAAAATACACCTAAAAGAAAATGGAATTAATAATGTTAAATCAATCATCAACCATCAATCAACAAACACATGTTTAAACTGTGTGCAATTAAAGAAAAAAAAAAAAAAAAGGATCTCCTAAATTTTTAGTTTAATGACATCACAGAGTGACGTTTCGGGGTCAAGCCCTGCACAGACTCAGCACGCACTCGCAACTTTTATTTGACGTGTATATGCAGTTTATATCAGTTAAGTATGTGAACTCGTACTGAAAAATGCAGTTTGACCACCTATAGCAGATAGAAAATGTAGGTCTCATCCATGTAGCTAGAGCTCTCTGGATAGAGGGGTGCATCTGGCAGGAAAGGCCTCAGCGGAGCTCCTTCTCCAGAGGCACAAACAACACAACAGCGTAAACAAGTGAAGAATGGCAGAAAACCATGATGTTATTACACTTTATTGAAAAAAGAGGCCAGGCCAAGTGCCATTGTCTGGCTGTCTGTGCGCTGCGGAGATGTGCGTCCATTCATCCATGTTAAATGACTCTCCTCTGGACATGCTTTGGCAATTTGCAGATCCTACTCCCTCTCTGCGCATAGGTTTATTTACGGATCATGTGCCTTCTTCCCCAGTCGCTTCATCCTCACCGTGGCACCGTGTAAGCCTGCGTCTCCAGATGTGTTCTTGTAGCACTGTGATCATTACTGTCATTACAGTGTGAGCCAGTGTCATTAACCTACACACACACACACACACACACACACACACACACACACACACACACACACACACACACACACACACACACACACACACACACACACACACACACACACACACACACACACACACACACACACACACACACACACACACACACTGCTGTTTCTCAGAGGAAGCGCACAGAGCAAAGGGACAGCCGTGCTTTAATTGGTGCCAAAGTAGCATGGATGTCAGTTTTCCCTTTGATTTCCATTTCACGAAGCAACTTCCAAGGATGAAACTCTGCATCATATTTGTAAGCTAAGCTCTTAGTTACAGGTCAGATCTATGCAGAGGCAACCCCGCTCACTGTCAGTCACCATTTTTAAAGTAAAGCTGTTATTATTACTATTCAACATTTGAGGAAGAGCAATAACATATCCATAGAAACAAGCAGGTGACGGACCCCCAACTAAAAAGTTAGAGTATACCTTTAAATTTCTTTTGTGGGATAAAAGTTATATTTGGATTTATTGATTCTTTGCAGCTGATGTCATCAACAGTTTCCTGGCGAGGTGAAGCTAACTAGAGGCACTGTTCTGAAGCTCTGTTAGACTTTAATGTGAGCTTTGTTTTATCTCAGTCTGACCATAAACAACTGATTTAGATGGAGCTACAACATCTGAGCTGATTTGTGCTGTTAAAAAAGTCCCCTCTCTTTCTTGATCATTCCTGAAAATGTGATGTTTAAATCCTGTATTCTGTATTTTAAAACCTTTTTGGCAGTGTTTGCTAATGTGGGCATTGTGTTACCATGGTGATATAACTGCAAAGTATCAATATGAATGATCTTTACACTCAGTACAATCAGGCTGTATTTTGTAAAGATTGTCCTCCAAATGTATCAAGCTTACAAAAACTCTTACATTCAGATCATGTTTCATATCCACATGACCTTTCCTTCCTTATACAGCCACCACAGCTGAAAGGCAATAATAATAATACTGGAGTCTTGGAGCCTTAATCAGAGCGACCCGGTGTGACAGAATGACTTTCATTATGTAGTAATCAGCAGTCTTTTTTTTCTAGCTAAAATTTTAGGCATTGAGATGTGTCCAAAATTATGTCTTTAATGCAAAAAATTTTCAAAAGTTTGTCTCAAATGCAAGTAATCATACACTTGGGGAGCAGTGTAACATGGGCCCTTTGAGCTCCATTTGTGGTCCATGTTATGCTGTTTTTTAAATATATGTTATAATGTTGTTTTCTCATCAAAATTATATCTGGAACTGTTTGATTCACACATGTTTAACACACATATCCTGCATATTTACCTTCTTCTCTCAAACGAAAAACACTCTTTACCACCCTGATGCCATGTGGTAATACAGGAAATGCTCCACTGTGGTTTTAAACTCCATACACTTTCACTAGAATCATTTCAGCTTTAGGATTGCCAATCTGTACTGAACTAAGGGTAAAGAGTAGCTCTTATCTTGAGAAATAACACGACATCACAAGGTCGAATAGAGCATTTTGAGCTTTGAAGGTACAGGCAGACTAAATATAAATTCAAATATATACTCAAACAACAAAACACAACTCCAGGTACATTTTTGAGGAGGATCGTGACACATCTTAAAGCTTACAAGAGTCCGTTTAGCATAATATAAGCCCTTCATTAGATTGGCCTTGCTTTTTAAATAATGCACTTCTGAACAAGTTTAATCTTCCATACAACAGCGACTTTGTAAAATGTCCGTATTTCAGCCTTGGACACTTTTCTTGGATGTTACACAATCTTCTTTGGCTCCCGTCCATAGTGGAGTAAGTTGTATTTGATAGAATCCCGTATGCCGCTTGGGGCTTTGGCTCTGTGAATTTGTGATGTTGTTATTGCTACTATTGGCTTTTCTGCAGCCCCTATCATTTCAATACACCTCACACTCTAGTGACATATGATGTAGGATACAGCAGTCCCCTGCAGAAAAGGTACTTCAATTGATTTTCCTCAAGGATGTGATTTTCCTTCCTCTTGCTTTCCTCTGTCTCATATAAAATTCATGTTGGAGTAGTTTAGCGTGGCCTGGTGTGAGATTTCTGCATGTTTAAATGTCCTGTATCGCACAAAACTAATTCTTGTGGGTTTTAAGTCAGTCGTAGTTATAATTATTGTTAGTTATTAGTAGTTGTGCTGTAATCCTACATTAGTCAGTTTACATTTTCAAAGCTCGAAATGCTCTCTTCCACTTCGTGATGTCATGAAGTGATTTTTTTAGTAGCATTATTTTTGATATTCGGGGGTAAAACACGGGGTAAATATGCAGGGTTTGTGCGTTAAACATGTGTGAATGAAACAAAACACAATTCCCAGGATTTGGATGGGGAAATTATATTATAACATAGATCAGAAAATAGCATCATATGAGCCCAAATACATGTCCACACAGCTGCCATACATTCTTCTTATGGATCTATCCGGTATCACCTCCCCTCACATGTTAAAGGTACAACATAATTACTCTTGGCGTGTCCATCATAGTGCTCCCTGCGAGCTCTGCACTGCGCTCCTGCTCGTGTGAATGACAGGCCCTCCTCAGAGCACCAGTCCCTCGCCCTCAAACCAAATCTCACTCAAGTCTTTCTAATTACGCTGTATTATGACGTTATATCACATGAAAGTCCTTGATATCAATTCAAAAATGACCCTTATAGATTTAGACAAACTTTATTCATCCACAAGGGAAATTAATTGGCACATATATTATAATAATAGCGAGTTACAATACAGTATAAATGGTAATAACACATTTAAAATAAGTAGCAAAAATACCAATAAGGCAATAAGGCGTAATTATATCAAAGTATATGTACAAGTAAAAATAAAGAATAGAAATATAGTAACAAATATATCTCAGGAAAATACAAGAGGTTGGAAAGAAAACAGTGCAAAGGTGATGTGATGATTGACAGGACGTAGGGTTTTCTGTTACATAAGGGTGAGTTGTTGTATGGATTATGTCATGAATGTTGTTCTGTATCTCCAGCTCATGTTCTATGTTATGTTTTATTCTACTCACTCACTAGACCAAGGCCATAATGGATTACACAACTTACAACTCACTAATACACACCCTTATTTTGTCCAATCCAAATGTAAAACCTAACAAAAAAAATCTCACAAGATTTTTCTCATGTGCACAGTCTTGTAGAAATTTTGCCTTGCGAGACCATGTGGCACGAGATCTTGTAACATCCCTATCAAAATCTCGTTTTGTCTCATCTCGTCTTCTGGAAATTGTATCTTATCCCATCCCTAATACATACCATGTATTATGTAACCATGAGTGTGGAGTGAATGAATAATGCTTTGTACAACGTCTTTGAGTTTTACTATATATAACTGATCCATTATTATTATATAAAGGCCCCATTGATCTTATTCTACTCCGCCCATTTTTGCCTCCAAATAGTACTACACTGCTTATTCTTTGTGGTGGCAGTTAAGTTAAACTAAGGGGATCAAGTTAAAAAATATATAAAATATATAAAATACATAAAATAGGTTGATTTGTGTAAATTCTTCAGTGTTCTCAGGGATGCTTTAAAACAGATGTGTAGTCCATATAGAACTTATTTCCCGTTGAAATCACATGTAAAATAAAACAACTCCAATGAAACTTTCTGAATAAGTTCATGAGTGGGTCTAAATCACTGCAAAATTAGTATTCGCCTATGTCTGAAATGAAGTTTTAATTGTAAATAACTAAATTGTATAACAAAACACAAACATAATAGCAAAGGGCCTATAGCATAAATTGAAAAAAATAGATAAAAAATGACCCAACCACGCAATAATCATATGTCTTTCAATTTAAGAAGTAGCGTAGAGTATTAATCGACTAATCATTTTATTTATAAGGATTTAAGTAAGATGGCTTTAGTAGTAAGTTGGTTAAGCTAAAACACAGATTCACAAGTTTAATCTGCCTTTATAAAATGTTGTTCATCATGTAAACCTGCAGAGGAATTCATGTGTATCTGTGTATCTGACCCACGCTGCAATCATTTCGAAAGCTTTTGCCTTGCCCCATTTTTAGCCGACCAATCCTGACTTCAAAAGATGCATTTTGTCCAGGCCGAATGTTTTCTTTTTTTTTTGGTTCAGAATCCAAATATGGCACGATTCATTGTTTAAGTGGACCAAAACACGCTACTTTGGACCTTCCCGACCTTCAGCTTGTAGCTACCGCAAACACCATGCCCCACATCACCCCCTTATGTTATTACCGCGCCTCATCACTGTCAGACCCATAATCCAGTAAATAATGGACTCAGCTGTTTTATCTCCTGCATTAACACGGCAACACAACACAGCAACACGAGATAGAGCCCAAAACGTACAAATTGCCGGAATTCTGGGGACCCGTTTTACACTCAAAAACACCTTCTGAGCGATAAATACGTGTGACAGGGGAGCAGTAGTCCCCTTCTGAGAGCCAAGTGGAGTATCCCAAACCCCAGCAGCGCTCCCAGCCTCGTAGATGGAGTGTGTGTAATTAGATTTCAGCTCCCTCCTCCTCCTCTCTCCCATCTTTTTCCTCCTCTCGTGATCCTGCCCTGATACCTCTGGCTAACACACAACATTCTCTTTGCTGGAGAGCTAGCTTGAAGGTGCATTGTGTAACTTTTCTGGCAGAGTGTGTGTGCATGAAGAAAAGAATTTCAGATGTTATTACTTTGTCTGGAATGCTTCACAGTACGGTATTAAAGCTTTCTATCGTCGTGGAGAGCAAATGAGATCAACTTGCAGGTCAGATTTGGCAACCACACACTCAGTCAGAATGCAGTTTTTTCTTATTCTTTCGTTTTATTGAGCTATAAAATCACCGGTAGTGGAGATATCAATGCTAATTACAAGTGATTTTAAGTGATGGCTGTTTCGCAGATATTTTATTTTATTTTTTGTGCAATTTTACATGTTTTTTTTTTCTTTTTAACAGCGTATGAACGTGCATTGAGGGACTGTAGACCACCGTCAATCAATCTCCTCTGTGCCCGGTCTCTCCTACAGTACAGAATACGTTCAGCTTGCCAAAATTTGTTAGAAGAGTTACTCTGAAGAGCTGTATGTTTGCAAGCAGGCACAACTCGGCCCGCTAGATGCCTACTGAGGACTAGGGAACGGGAGCGATCTTCGCGGCAGGCGGGGGCTGCTCCGGGCATCTCGGCCCACTAGTTCGCTACTGAGGTTTGAACTTTGAGAGTGTTTAAACAGGAGAGAAATGTGAGAAAATGTTAATTCCTGTCGGAGAAGTGTGTGATGAGGGTTTTGCAGCCTTAAAACGTATAATAATTGTAAAAAATAAAGCTGACTACTATCGCCATTATTTTTGGAATGTAACCCCCACGATAAATGAGGGACCACTGTACTTAAAAAAATCTTAAAAAACTATTTGACTCGAAGCAAGATTGTAACTTGATCTGGTTTTGTCTCGATGAAGATAGAAAGGTTTAATACCGCACTGTGAAATATTCCAGACAAATCAATAGTATCTCCATGGTGAAAAGCATTTGACGGATCCTCCATCAGAGAAGTTACACAATGCACCTTTAAATATAATGAGCTTAACTGCGTTTCAGTAAAATACATAGTCCAACCTGTTAGAAGCACATTAAGGGTGTTTACGTATAACTGTAGCAAAAACAAAAACATGCACACAGCTGAGAAATTCACAGGAACTCCCCGACGCAGCTGCTAGCGGCGAAGTTGTACGTACGGTGGCTAATTAGAAGCGCAGATAAGCTGGGCGCGTTCCCTTTTCGCCGGAGGTTGTCTCTATCAGCGAGAGTCCTCTGCTGTTCAAAAGTGAAGGCGCATTCATCACCCACCAGGGATTTGATAAGAGGCCACGGTTAAGCCTTTAACCCCATTGTTTTAATGATGAAGCCTCTTTTTTTTTTTCAGTATTTTTCTTTCTTTCTGGAGGAGACAGTCTTGGTTGGCTTCTCTTTGTAAGGCAGCCAAAGGAGAAGCAGAGTTGCAGCTCAAATGGTGCGGTGCTGGTTATCACAGCGAGCTCAGCAGCAGTTGGATCCCACTGTGTCGTAACAATGACTAAAGGAAGATTCTACTCTATTTATATATGGTTATACGGTGTTATAAAAAGCATTTCAAACACAACCCGGGATCTGGCTTTAGTATTGGCTCCATTAAAGGTGCGTGGTGGTACTTTTCAGGTGGCTAATCTCACATCTCGTATCTCACAATGCTTGTCAGGAAAAATTGTAATTTTCCCAAATCGTTCAGCCCCACAGGGATGGGACATTTTGGCAGTATGATAACGGTAACTAAAAATACAATGGTATGCTGTGGAGTTGCATAGTTTATTATGCTTCTTTATTATTTGTATATGAAATATTGCTTGATTATGTGGCAAAATAGAGGAACTTTATTGGTTGGTTGATGTACAGTTTATGCTGATATTTGCACCTTTTAGCATATAGCGTACCAGCCTTAAATCTCCAGCACAGGCCCATATTTAGTTTTGCCAGGCCTGCTGCCCAAAAAATATGCAAAAAGCTTCATTTGAGCACCTTTTTATGAAGAGGGCACTGCACAAAATATAACTACACTGCTCTTTTATCCAGTTTGAGGTTAAAATAGGTTGCAGACATAGACCATATAAAGACGTGAACTAAGTGAGTGTGACGTCACCCATTGTGTTGGGCTCCACGCTCCACATTTTGAGCAGTTTTTTTTTTTTTTTAAATGAAAAATATAGAGAAAAAACAAAACACCAGGATCATGTCAAGCAAGTTAAGATGAACTTTTTAAGACCAAAATGAGCAGTTCCAGAGAGGAGCCACAATATTCAAGTTAAAAGCAAATTCTTTAATTACCAGTCAAAAATTCAATGTTTTCTTATGTTTACGACTTTCTACATTTTAGATACATACAGAGGACATATGAAGCAAGATATATGGAATTATGTAGTAAAGAAAACAGTTAAATAATACTATTAAATTAAATGGTGGCTACTTTGAGGATTTGAATATGAAATATAAAAATAGAGTTATTATTAATTCATTATTTAATTTATTTTACAGTATACTATTAAATTAAATGGTGGCTACTTTGAGGATTTGAATATGAAATATAAAAATAGAGTTATTATTAATTCATTATTTAATTTAGTCATGTTACAGTTTTTTTTTCTTTTTGTTGTCGTCCATATATCTGACGTAGAAAATAGTAAAAATAAAGACTATTGAATGAGAGCGTGTGTCCAAACTTTTGACTTGTGGTGTAATTTAGGAGAAAAAAATATCGGCCCAAAATTACCAGCATCAGCAATTAAAAACCCAAATCGGTCAAGCTCTAATTCTAATTCTCCTCTAGGATAGGCAGGTAGGGCTTTAAATAGACTTCATTGCCTCCATCTTTTCTTATTTACATATTTGGCGAGAGAGGTGTACGTATAGAGGTGCGTATATGACATAATCTATTCATGAACTCGACTGAAGTGCCCCGTGAAAATAAATGAGCTCTATCATTATAGTCAGAAACACATCCTCACGATATTGATCCTACGAGATTTTAATTCCGCCATATACCTCAGTATCTGTAATATTCCCATCCTTACAACTCGCCCAACCTTTGCTGACCCCTAGATGGACGTAGACGCATTGCGCTTTTTGCGGGTACGATATTCCGCTTTAAAATATGATGATGAGATTCAATGTTATATTCAGAACTGACCGGGAGTTCGAGCCCGGGTTGTGTACGCGCCAACGTGCTCGAGCTATACACCGCGAGTGATGAGCAAATTATAGCTGCACGATACCTCACTGCGCTACTGTGTCATTCTCTGTCATGCAAATTATCCACCGCCAACATCTTGTGATAAATTATTTCCCAGACATGCTCTTTAACGACCAAATGCCTCCGAATGTGACGCATGTTCTCACAGAAGTGCAAAAAGGGTGCGCGTTTGGGCCTGAAAAAGTTCAAAGAGAAGGTGTAACAAAAGGGTGAAAAGAGCATATAAATGATTGCGCTTTTGTACCGCGTTCCAAGCCAGGAGCGGATTAAGGCGTCTTCAAGTACAAAGTAAAATGCGCCTTTACTGGCCCCTTGTGGTTGGAGTCGGCAAATCGCGGCTAGTCTTTGTGCTCTGTCATCCGAAATCAATACTGAAATTAGTATTGAAACTAGAGACGCATTTAAGCAGGTATCGATACTGAAAAGGTCACATTCACAGGACAGAAATGAACCTTTCCTGAGTAGCTTAAGAATGATTTGGAGCTGGGTCAGAACATAGACAGAACACACAGACTCGTATACGCCCATGGATGACCACATGGGAATATAAAAGAAAGTACTATTATTTAATGCAGAAAAACATTGTTTAAAGAAATAGTGTTTTTGTTATCACTGTGATATCCATATTATTGAAAGTGAGCTGGGTGTTTTAGGACCATGACAATACTTCTAAGTGACTGAAAACTAGTGAAAAAACAACCAAAAAACAAATCATAATCATTATCTGGACTGTGCACACTCGAAAATACAGGAAAATGATTTTTTTAACAAAGACAGTGGCATTATTAATCAAAATGCCAAAAAATAATCAACAATTTCGGATTCGTGTTTGTAAATTTCCTGTTTAGAAGCCTCCAGCCCCCATATTTTTACATTTTATTTGGTTAAAAATCTGTTTTGAAAATCCAAATTTATTTATTTAATAAGTAAATAAATACTACTACTGTTTCTATAATTGCTACTAAAAATAAAAAAAATAAAAAAAATAGAAAATAAAAATTACTGAAAATAATAAGCCCTAGTTGTGTACAGTATTTTCAGATGAGGTGTTCCAGATTCAAAGACTTAAAGGTGCATTATGTCACTTTTTGGACACTTTCTTGTCTCCATGGAGATCTAGAGTAATCTTCCACTCTATGGCTTAAGTCAAACTCCACGGAGACAAGCAAATGACGCCGCCAAACCGAGTTACAGGCCAGATCTGTGGAGCGGCCAGCCCACTTAGGCTAACGATGCGTATAAGTATTTCTTTGCAGTATTTCTAGAAACTAAAGACATTTTTTGCCATACTGTGAAACATTCCAAGCACAGCAGCTTCTCCATGGAGACGAGCAGAAAAGTCCCACCTTTACGCAAATCTCTTTCTCAAAAATTGAATCAACCTTTTCATTATTCGGTTATTTTTCCAGTCATCCAGCAAACAAACAAACCAACAAAGCCGATGGAAAAAAAAAACCCACACACAAAAAAACCCACATTCTCGCCCAAGATAATTATTTTTCTGCGAACACTGGCACCACCATTAGCCCTCCATAATAACGGTTATTTGAGAATATTCCCGCGGATGGCAATTAGGAACGAGGCTTGGATGAGTGCATCTAATAAAAATCTAATGTACACCGCCACAGCAGCTCATGA
>JACN01042163.1:0-13413 GCA_000787155.1 Scartelaos histophorus | reverse complement strand
TAAGTGTCTTGCCCAAGGACACAACACGCAGTTAATCAGAATCGCACCATCAACCTTCGGGTCAGTGGATTTCTACCAATTTTTTATGCAACTTTCTGAACTCAGAGGCCGAGCACTGCCATCTGCTGAGCCCAGGATGTTATTACTTTGCCTATAATGTTCCGCAGTACGGCATTAAACTTTTCTGTCTTACTTTATGTTAAAATGAGGTGTTTTTGAGTGTTTTTTTTGTACATAAAAATTGGAAAACAGCTACAAAAACGTTTTAACTCGTCCTAACGTTTAACTCATCTTGTTGTTTAATGCCATACTGTGCAACATTCCCAACAAAGCAGTAACATCTCCATGGAAACAAGGAAGTGACGGACCCTGATGCACAAGTTACATGGTTTTGCTTTACACTTTTGGAGGAAAATTGGGGCTAAACAACAGAAAAACGGCTTTAAACACCGGACTTCACTTCCACACAGTTTTGTATTTGCAGAAAGCGCTAAAAACATAGAAAAGTAAAGTCATATTTTTTGTTCACGGTGGGTAATGACCTTAATGTTTGTGCGACAGGGGCCAAACCCGCTCCAGGCATCTGCTTTGAGAGAGTGAACTCTGCTGGAGACCCCTACGGCAACTGTGGCAAAGACAGCAAGGGACTGTTCGCCAAATGTGAGCCACGGTAAGGCCAGAGAAGTCACAAATCTGTCTGAAACTCCATCCACGAACATCTGAGTTGAAAATGCATCGCGTGGTCGCCCGCAGCGTTAATGGAAATGAAGCTCCTCCACGGAATATCTTCATTTATTTTTATTTACAGAGGCTTTTACGACACTCGAGGTGACCAAAGTGCTTTCCAAAAACACAATATAAAAAAAATACAGTACATTAAAGCTGCATTGTGCTACTTTTTCTGGTCATAAACATTTCTATCTTCAGGAAAACCAAATCAGACCGAGTTACAGCTCAGATCTGTGGAGAGAAACTATGGAAGATCATTTGTTTAACATATATTTACTCTCTTACATGTAAAAATGACAAAAAATTACTTGTACATGACAAAAAAATATTTATCTGGTTTTAAGGGATATTTACTAAATGGCTGCTAAATATGTAAGATTATTAAGATTATTTCAAGCTTTTTTTTTCTTTTTTAGTTTTTATATCTATAAACTAGCTTCAACACACACAAAACGAACAAAACAAGTGTTAAAATGGTGTTTAAGACTTTAGCCTTTAGTATTTTGGGGTTTTATGCTTTATTTTAGATCACTGACAACTTAAAAAGATTATTGCGTAGAATAAGTGATTTTATCTTATGTTGAGATGTATGAAGGCTTAGATATATTTTCTTTCTTTGAGGTTTCTTGATAACTGCGCTGGCAGATAGAGTCGCTTGTTTCTAATGTATTTTAACTCCAAACAAGTGTATTTTTTGAGTTTGTGTGCGACTTTACTGTTTCTCTTTCAGCTGAATTAAATAAAGAGCTGTCTGTAATATTTCTCCCGTGTCTCTGTGTCGTCAGTGATGCCAAATGTGGCAAGATCCAGTGTCAGGGCGGAGCCAACCGGCCGGTCATCGGGACCAACGCCGTTTCCATAGAGACGAACATCCCCCAGCCCGAGGGCGGCCGCATCCTGTGCAGAGGGACTCACGTGTATCTGGGAGACGACATGCCCGACCCCGGGCTGGTCCTGACCGGCACCAAGTGTGGCAACGGCCTGGTGAGAATGAGCAGTGTAATGTGTCTCCTGAGGGGTCCATCACCTGCTGGTCTCCATGGAGATGAGCCTAGAATGTTCCACAGTATGGCACAAATGTATGAATTTCCATGGAGACTTGCGAGACAAATTACAGGGTAGATTTGTTCCCATTTTTTTTCCCACTGGGTTTTTTTTTTTTTTGAGGTTTTTTTTTTAAAAGGACAGGAGATGCTGGGACAGGAGGGTCTAAGGACAGGAGATGCTGGGACAATTCTCCATTTGCTGCTTCTTGTTGGACATTCTGTATTTTTGAATTATTTATTAATTCTTATTCTGCTTCATTCTCTGACATCTCTGTTTGCTAATTTAACAATTTTGTGAAGCCCGCCGACATAACTGTTGTTATAATTTTGGGCTGTACAAAACCAGTGTCGTCCCTGTGCAGATCCTCAGTGTCCGACCATGTCTGAGCTCTTTAACACATGCCAGAGTTATTTTACAGTGCGGTTACAGGACGCAGAAAACCAACTTCTTTCTCACTTAAAATAGATTAAAAACCGTCTCGCTAATCAAGAAGCTCAACGGTTTGAATTGTGCAAATATACGTTGGTGGGTGAAGCATCTAACGACTTTTTAAGGTGATTTCCACTAGTTTTTCAGTAATTTAGCATAAATTCAAGTAAAGTTAATATTAAAGTGAATTACAAAATAGGGTATTAAAGATGCAAAAAATCCAAGGCACTCACCGGTTAAAATAAAATGCCTTTATTAATTTACGGCAAAATGGACAACTTTAAAAGTCCCGACGCGTTTCAGCCTATGGCTTTCCTCAGGGGACAAAAGGTTTTGACATGCCGTAAATTAATAAGGGCATTTTATTTTAACCGGTGAGTGCCTTGGATTTTTTGCATCTTTAAACTGTCTTCCCTTCCCCAAAGAGCACCACTGTGTTTTTTCTACTTTTTTCTACTGTGTATTATCCTCTGGAGGTCCAGGAAGCGCTCCTTTTTGAAACTTTTTATACAAAATAGGGTATTTTCAAATGAAATAGACCGCAACAATTTAAAACTGAAATCATATCTAATTTAATCATTCATTTTGTCGACATAAACTGGACTCACCTGTGCAGACAAACCCAAACTCACCTGTGCAGACGATGAAGATGAGCCAAACTGTCAGATTCATGTGCCAAACTCAACTCATCCATATAAAAGCGTGATGGGAGCAGAGTGTTAGAGTCACCGGACTGTTTAGACCAGCCCGAGGTCGACTCAAGGTCAGGCCCTGCTCCAGAGGGAGATCAGCTGCTCCCAGACCTCCTGTTTCAGCTGCTCAGAGTCAGTTTTTAATGCGAATCAAAATGGGAGTTTCACGTTCACACGACCCGAACGCGACTCTCGGGGTGAACGCTCTTTGACGTCGGATGAACTGGTGACTCCGACAAGTTCAATTGAGTTATTTAAACAACGTAAGTGAGTTCAAGTGCACTTATTCTTACATATTTTCATTATTTTCGCCATTAAAATCTCGTTCTAACTGTCCTGATTGTCCAGATTGGAGGCACAACGCGGTTTCTCACGTGTAATTGTCCTTTTTTTTTCACTTCCTGTCTCCGCTTTTAGATAAATAGTTGAAATGCCGAGGATTTACGGGGCTTCATCACCTTCAGTGCTTTTGTAAAACTGCGTAAACCGAGTAAAGTAAAACAACAACAGATGCAGAAGAGAAGAATGGAGAGTCTGATGAGCGCTGACACTTTTGGAAACATATTTTTGGGTGGATCTTAGAGCCGTTCCACCAGTTCATTCTCTCTCACGCTCACAGCTTTGTTAAGACATGGTTTTAGTCTGTGCAAAATGCTGTTTTGTCGACTTTTATCCGTCACTTCAGTGGTAAATTATAAAAATTCCATAATCTAGACCGGGGTTAAACCAGGACTAGACTAAGATCTAAACCAGGAGCAAATCAGGACAAATATGAAAACATCTTAGTTGAAATAATTGGTGTGTATAAGTTGTTTTAAGAGCTTTGTGGAAACTAGAGCGATTTGCAGTTTCAAGTACTACGTGACATCACACAAGACTGTTATTATACCTCCAGAATCATCTTCTTCTCTTCTTTAGTCCTCCAGGTACTTCCCAATTTAGCAGCTTTATTATCTCCGCCAAGGAGATTATGTGATTGAGTCGGTTTATTTATTTATTTATTTATTTGTCTGTGGATGGGATTTCTCAGAAAGTATTTTGGTGATGATCCAGACCTGGAATCTGGATCTGGATCTACAATCTTAGTGAGATTTTTCAGAAACTACTGACCGGATCTTCATGAAATTGTCACCAGAGGTAGATCTTGGTGCAGGGACGACTCAGTCAAATTTTGGTGATGATCCGGATCCAGATCTGGATTCTGTATCCGGATCTGGATCTACAATTTTGGTAGCATATCTCAGAAACTGCTGGACGGATCTGCATGAAATGTTCTGTGTCCATGTCATCCCTGGGCGGAGATCAGAAATCTCGGATTGCTCTTCTTTACAAAGTGGTTTTGGGTGAAGTTTTAGGTGTTTAGTCCCACTTTAATGAATGGAAAAACTGAAAACTGGATTAGTTTTAGTATTGACATGGTTTAGATTTTAAACAAACTTGTGCCAAACAGTTGAGTGTAAAAAAAAAAAGTACTGCAGTAACTTTTGTTTGTGTAGGATAGAAACGCTAGAGACATTTTCATATAGATTTTATTGGCAAATGTAGTTTTCTGTAACGCTTTTGTCATGATGTTTGTGTTTTTTCTCGTAGATGTGTCTGAATCGTCAGTGCCAAAACGTGAGCATGTTTGGAGTTCATCAGTGCGCCTCCAAGTGCAGCGGCCGAGGGGTGAGCTCCACAAATACTTTTCATTTTATATATTTGTTTTAAAGACGCACTGTGTAACTTTTTTGTTGGAAAATCTGCCGTCTGTTTGAAGCTGATTTTATTGCGTTATCAATAATATTTCAATCATAGCGTTATTAATAATATTTCAATCATCGCTGTTTTAATTGCACAGATCTGTAACTTGGCCTGGAGTTATTATCACATTTCAATGGAAGCAAATCCTCCACCAGAAAAGTTACACAGTGCAACTTTTGCTTAATGATTGAATATAAAAGGATTGATGTAAGACACGTAAAAAGGAAACGTAAAAATGTGTAGAAATGTAATAAGGTGCATACTTTTATTTTCAGTTTTGAACCATATTTCCCGACTGCATTATGCTCCAAAATATAAACAATTCTTCTGTAAAGTTGAAGAAAAAACATGTGTTATTTTATTTTAGTCTATTGTTTGTCTTTAAAGTTACACACTGTGGCTTTAAGATTTACTTTATTGTCTTTATTGTGTCCTCTACATTTGACCCGTCCATTAATGCCACTGGACCTTAAAGTAGTTTAAAAACACAGTGGAGCACTTCCTGTATGACATCACAAGGTGGAACAGAGTGTTTTCCTCTTGAAAGAAGAACTCAGTCTAAATACACAGAGTTTGTGTGTTAAACATGTGTGAATGAACTAGAGGTGTAACGGTTCACAAATATCTTAGTTCAGTTCGTACGTCGGTTTTGAGTTTGGGAACAAAAACCAAAATCATTTCCTTGTTGTTTATTTGTTTTTTTATTAAACCAACAATTTGTTTTAACATTATAAAAATGGGAAAATAAATTAATACTAATGTTAATACTAATAAGTTAAATCAAATGTTCTCAAATATGCAAGAAATGTATGAAATATTCTAAAAAATAAATTCCTTGTAAATAAAACTTTTCAAAGTAAAGCAGCAAGGCCCATTCATACTTCAAAAGAACATAAGAACTTTTTTACACTGTAAGAACAAGTTTTACACTGGAACTTTTTTTTACAGTGTAAAAGTTTTACACTGGATCAGATGATTAAAATCTTTTGCATAAATAAACTTTACAACATATAACCCATAACCACTACAGAGCCACATCAGCCTGTTTTATATTATAATGTGTTAAATGTTTTATATTATAATGTGTTTAATGCAGCTTTGCACACATTAGTTTATGTTTTACAGAAAATAAACTTAAAAACACATGGCTCATTTGCATAAATTATAAGCGCTAAAAAAAAAAACCCAGCTCGCTCCTTTTGCTCTGATGCTGCTTCTGTGGGACTAAAGGACCCAGACTCAGACTCAGACTCAGACTCAGACTCAGACCCAGTGGATTCTCTGTTGTTTCTGTGGCAGAGGAGGATTCTCATGGTGAGTTTGTTCTGTGGGTTTATCGTGTTCCTCCTGTAGCTGCTCATGTTCTGGCAGAATGAACCGAACCCAACGTCCTGCACCAAAACGGTTTGGCATGAAACATGTACCGTTACACCTCTAGTGATAAAGATAATTTAATTCTGAATAAACATCAATTACGCTTTAAAAAAGACCACGTAAACACTTAATTCCTGATGAAAATGATCATTCGGAATTAAACTTAATTCCAAAGTAAGTGGGTGTTTATTCTGATTTTAAAGCCGCATTCATTTATTCCTCGATCATTTAAGCGTTTGTTCTTCTTCAAAATGATCCCGGTGGTCGTTCTGGTCGGGTTTCCCTTCGATCCGGCTCCTCCGCTCGTCTCTTGGGACTTTCATCCACTGCCCTTTGGATTTGCGGGAGTGGGATGAGGTTCGTCTTCTTCCTCCTTCTCCGACGCTCACAGACGTAAAGCGTGATGATAGAATTCTCCAGCTGCTGCTCAATTATCATCGTAACAACCCCGGAAAAAACTCGGATCGCGTTTGTATCCGTAGCGTAACGACAAACCGAGATGACGGAAAAGCCGGTAGCAGCTGAAGTGTGTTTTCTTCTGTAGACGTAAATACAACCTCCAGATGTTGAGCGTAATTAAATAAAGCCGATTTAACGTGTTTTCCATGTAAACGTCAATTCAGAATGATTATTTCCACGTAAACTCGAAGGAAAATAATTGAATTCCAAGCTACAATAAAATAAAATCATGTAAAATTGGCCAAAATAGTATAAAATTTGTGTAAATCAAGCAAATCTTCACATTTTTTCGTATGCAGTCCGGCTATTTTATTTACTTCCCTTGTATTTGTCACCATACGACTCTCATTTTGTTGGTAATACCTCCAGATTCCCGTCGGCCTGTCGGGAGCCCATTACACCCCAGAGCTATCAATCATCCCGGCCCCCGCACGGCTCGGCCAATTAGCTGTAACGCTTTCATTTATGTCCCGCCCTAAAGCCCATTCATCACTGTCACTCGCGCTTGTCCTTGTCCCAAAATCCCGCTTTAAGGATGTAAAGGCCACATCAGACGCAGAGATACGGGCCTGACGCCGAACGCCGCAGCCACGAGATTGAATTTTCCCTCAAATGTCAAACGTCGACTCCATACGGGTGGTCTCTCCTGACGTGAGTTATATACGGTACAGTGTGGCGTTCTGCTCTTTTCTATAATTCATAATGGGTTTAAAGGTCCCGTATTACACGAAATGGATTCTTGGGAGGTTTAAGCCGTGTTCCAACGCTGTGACGTCATAAAAAACACGCCACGTTGTGTTTTCTTTCCTTCACGCACGTTTGAGTAATAATTTATCATTTGGTGTAGCTAAAAATGCTCTGTTCCACTTTGTGATGTCATGAAGTGGCAGTTTTCAAGCTTTTTTTTCAGTCGAGTTTGGCAATTCCACGGCTGAAATCTAAATGTAAATTTTAAATTCTAGTCAAGGTGTTACGGGGTTTAAAAACACAATAACGTGCAGTACTTTACTCGTTTAAAATGTAGTAGAAAGTACAAATATCTGCGCTCAGATGTAGTGAAGTAAAAGTATCCACTGTTAAATGTGCTTACGTAATGTACAGATATATTTTAAAAAATCTAGTACAGTACAAAATGTAGTGGAGCAGAAAGTACAGATACAGGCTCTCAAATGTAGTGAAGTAAAAGTAAAAAGTATCCACTGTAAAATGTACTTAAAATGTAGTGGAATGGAAAGTACTGACGCCTGCAGTCAAATGTACTAAAGAAAGTATCCACTGTTAAATGTACCTAAGTAAAGTAAAGATATAGAATAGAAAGTACAGATACAGGCTCTCAAATGTAGTGAAGTAAAAGTAAAAAGTATCCACTGTTAAATGTGCTTCAGTACCGTACAAATACCTAAAAATTCTACCTAAGTGCAGTACTTCACTAATCTAAAATGTAGTGGAATGGAAAGTACAGACGCCTGCAGTCAAATGTACTGAAGAAAGTATCCACTGTTAAATGTACCTAAGTAAAGTAAAGATATAGAAGAGAAAGTACAGATACAGGCTCTCAAATGTAGTGAAGTAAAAGTAAAAAGTATCCACTGTTAAATGTGCAGATATTCAAAAATTCTACTTAAGTACAATACTTTATCTAAAATGTAGTGGAGTAGAAAGTACAGATACAGGCTCTCAATTGTAGTGAAGTAAAAGTAAAAAGTATCCACTGTAAAATGTACTTAAGTCAAGTGTAGATATAAAAAAATCTACTTAAAAGTACAAAATGTAGCGGAGTAGAAAGTACAGATACAGGCTCTCAAATGTAGTGAAGTAAAAGTAAAAAGTATCCACTGTAAAATGTACTTAAGTAAAATGTAGATATAAAAAAAATCTACTTAAAAGGAAAAAATGTATCGGGGTAGAAAGTACAGAGACCTGCTCTCAAATGTGAAGTAAAAGTAAAAAGTATCCACTGTAAAATGTACTTAAGTAAAATGTAGATATAAAAAAAATCTACTTAAAAGTACAAAATGTAGCGGAGTAGAAAGTACAGATACAGGCTCTCAAATGTAGTGAAGTAAAAGTAAAAAGTATCCACTGTAAAATGTACTTAAGTCAAGTGTAGATATAAAAAAATCTACTTAAAAGTACAAAATGTAGCGGAGTAGAAAGTACAGATACAGGCTCTCAAATGTAGTGAAGTAAAAGTAAAAAGTATCCACTGTAAAATGTACTTAAGTCAAGTGTAGATATAAAAAAATCTACTTAAAAGTACAAAATGTAGCGGAGTAGAAAGTACAGATACAGGCTCTCAAATGTAGTGAAGTAAAAGTAAAAAGTATCCACTGTAAAATGTACTTAAGTCAAGTGTAGATATAAAAAAATCTACTTAAAAGTACAAAATGTAGCGGAGTAGAAAGTACAGATACAGGCTCTCAAATGTAGTGAAGTAAAAGTAAAAAGTATCCACTGTTAAATGTACCTAAGTAAAGTAAAGATATTTATTTAAAAAATAAATCTACGCAAGTACAGTACAAAATGTAGTAGAGTATAAAGTACAGATACGTGCTCTCAAATGTAAAAGTAAAAGTAAAAAGTATCCACTGTAAAATATACTTAAGTAATGTGCAGATATTAAAAAAATCTACTTAAATACAGTACTTTAGTAATCTAAAATGCAGTGGAGTGGAAAGTACAGATCCTTTTTCTCAAATGAAGTGAAGTAAAAGTAAAGTATCCACTGTTAAAAGTGTGTAAGTAAAGTAAAGATGTATTTTTTTTTAAATCTACACAAGTACAGTACAAAATGTCGTGGAGTAGAAAGTACAGATACAGGCTCTCAAATGTAGTGAAGTAAAAGTAAAAAGTATCCACTGTTAAATGTGCTTCAGTAAAGTACAGGTATATAGATATATATTTTTAAATCTACTGTACTGTACTGTACCACTGTACTTAAGTAAGGTACAGATATTTAAAAATTCTACTTAAGTCCAGCACTTTATTAATCTAAAATGTAGTACAAATGTTGCGTACAGTACAGAATGGAGTGAAAATGGAGGTGAAAGTAAAAAGTATCCACTATAAAATGTAGTAAAGTAAAGTACATGTGTTAAAAAATTCTACTTAAGTGCAGTACTTTACTAATCTAAAATATAGTACAAATGTTAAGTACAGTACAAAATGTAGTGGAGTAGAAAGTATATATACCTGCTTTCAAATGTAGTGAAGTAAAAGTAAAAAGTATACACTATAAAATGTACTTAGGTAAAGTACAGGTACCTAAAAATTGTACTTCAGCATCACATTATTTTACTTTTGTGCTTCTGCATCTTTGTTCAAATGTCGGGATAATAGACTAAACATCTTGTCAGCAGTTGCCAGGGAGACAAAACCAAACCACTTTCATAATTTCCACATTTTCCAGTTCACGCTTCACAAAACCCAGTTCCTAAAAGCATCTCTCAAACTTCATCTGCATCTCATAGCACAGAAATGAGATCAAGATGGAGCTGCAGAAAAACTCCCTCACCTGGTCTTTATTACACTACTGGAAACTCCTTTTTTTATTCTTCCTTTTCTCTGCAAGATACGGACTGTAAAAACCTTTAAAATGTCTCCAAGCAAAAAGAAAAACTTGTGTAGTTCTCAGTAATTCTCACATAGTTTACAAACAATGTGAGTTTCTAGTGGTGGAAGTTAACGACATTGAAGTAAAAGTACAATAAGTATTTTTAGGAAGGCACTTGTGCGTACTTTTTACTTTTACTACTACTTTTGAGAGCTGGTATCTGTACTTTCTGCTCTACTGCATTTAAGATCTAAATTGAAATATAAAAAGTACTTATTTTTAGCACGTTTAATTTGATTTTCCGTCCGAACTTTGAAAAAATCAAATACGGAAAACAGCTAAAAAATTAAGAAATCGGTCGAATAACTTAAAATCTGTGAAAATTCACGCACAAATACGCAAAAACGGCTACAAAAAATTAAGAAATTGCTTGAATAACTTAAAATCTGAGAAAATTCACGCGCAAATATGCAAAAATGTCAAAAAAAAATTAAGAAATCGCTCGAATAACTTAAAATCAGCACAAATTCACACACAATTATGCAAAAATGGCAAAAAAAATGTAAAAATCGCACGAATAACTTAAAATCAGCGAAAATTCACACAGAAATACGCAAAACTAGCAAAAAAATTAAGAAATCAATTGAAAAAATCCACAAAAATTCTTAGCAAAATCACTACATTTAAATCATTAATTGTTCTAAAAAATATTCAGCAAAATACCTTTTATTCTTAAAGTACATTTTTAAACCGGTATTTTAATAGTTTTGCTTAAATTTGCACTACGTAACTGTTTGGTTGGGAGTCTGTTAGCGTCTTGTTGCTATGGAGATGTCATTAACCTGCCTGGAATGTTCCACAGTTTAACATTAAACAGTTACACCTTAACATTTATTCAATTCCAGGTTTTTATAGCTGAAAAATACCTAGAAAAACAGGCAGATTTGACTTGTAACTTCATCTGTTTTGGTCTCTGTGAAGACAGAAAGGTTTAATGCCGCACTGTGGGACATTCCAGACAATCGAAAAACAGGCAGATTTGACTTGTAACTTAGTCTGTTTTAGCCTCCGTGAAGACAGAAAGGTTTAATGCCGCACTGTGGGACATTCCAGACAAAAAAAGACGGACTTTCCACCAGAAAAGTCACACAAAGCAGCTTTTAGTCACAAAATGGAGCACTTCCTCGGCCCCAGGGAGTTTCTAGCCTCCTGAAGTGTAACATCTGGCAGCGGCCGGGTCTGTTGATTTAAAGCGGCAGGAAATTAGCGTCGCAATTAGGTGATCTATTGTTTTTGTGTGCGTTTATTAAGCTAAGTGCAGCCTCATTAGTCGGCCCGGCTTCCACTTCAGCCCCATTCACAAACCTAAAGTGATCCTGAGTGGGGCCATTGGTCAAACAAGGAAATCTATTTAGGTTACACTTATGTTTAGTTACAATATCTAAGCCCACCAGAAACACTTAAATCTACCAGAAAATGACTTAAACGTAGTGAAATTGCAGCAAGATCATTTTATTTGACAAGTTATCTTAAAATAAACTAAATCTAAACTAGAATTAAACATTTTTTGCCCAGTAAGTAGACAATAAATCTGCAAACAACATGAAAAAGTCTTAAAATTTTGGCCAAATCACAGAAATTTGCAGAGTAAGAATGAACAGTGAGATATTTTCTTACATAAATTGGTCTATAAGCAAATATCTACATAAAAAGAAGCAAAAGAGATGTTTAAATGTTTATACAATCATCTTAAAATATAAATATTTCTATAACATTTCAATTAAATACATTTTATAATTCTTTTTTTTACAAAATTTAATGCAAATATGTGAACTTAACTTCATCTTGTGGGGCTATTAAGGTTTTAAAATTGATATTAAATTGTCAAAATGTCAAAAATATCAAACGTTTGCTATTGAAATCAGCTAAAAAAAATGCATTATCCATTATGCACTCTCAATATGAAAGTGTTGTAGTTGCTGTTTGAGTTTTATTTGAATCAATTATAATAAATGTTCAAAATTGATGTTGTGTTTTAGGTTTGCAACAACAACAAGAACTGTCACTGTGAGGCGCACTGGGCTCCTCCTTTCTGTGATAAATCCGGGTTTGGAGGCAGCGTGGACAGTGGACCCATCAGATTAGCAGGTAAAGAAATACTGCACCTGCTACTACAGTACTATTAATACTACTACATATAATAGTACTGCAAGTATGGTTTCACGGTTTGTGTTAAGGCCCGTTCAAAGTGTCCAGTTTACATTCAAAGACGATGTGGATGCACGTTTAGAGCGTTGGAAAGTTGAAAATGCTGAACTAAATGCTGAACTAGGTCTGAAACCAGGATTACACCAGTGTCATTAGTGGAGTATAAATACTAGTGTTGGGTCGTTATCGGCGTCAAGCACTGAAACGCCGGGAAGAGTCGCCTCAAACTACTTTGTTTGAGTGAAACCAGGAGCAGCTCTATCAGACAAGAGAACTAACCTTCTTGCTCAGTGGATCGCCACTAACAGCCGACCCATCAGCGTTAATCTAGATTAATCTAGATTAATCTAGATTAATCTAGATTAATTAAAAATGGGTCAATGTGATTAATGTGATTTAAAAAAAAAAAAATCTACGCCCACCATTAATAAATATATAAACACCACATCACCCATAATAACATTACAAAAAGACGCGTCTCAAACTCCAGTTGCCGAACCTCTGAAATCTGCTGAAATCTACAAAACACTCAGATGATTCCAGACAGGACTTTCTGCAGGAGACGTGCACAGCAGAGCGCCACGTGACATGGTCTGATAATCCTGTCGTTTCACTCGCGTTTCATATGTACCAGGGTTTAATTAAGAATTTAAAATATCTTTCTGTACCAGGTTTGTATGTAAATATCTCAAGTTACGACGTGGACACCTGCAGCTTATAGATGAGTGCGGCCTAGATATGTACAGATTTTTGGTTCTTTTAAAATTGTATATATATATCGCCCCCACATTTAATTGCATAAATAAACCTGGCTGACTGTGTTGGTGTGTGTGTGTTCAGGGCACGGCGGGGTGATGGCCGGGGTGGTGGTCGCCCTCCTCTCCGTCCTGGGGGCCGTCCTGGTTTTCTGCCTGAAGAGGAAGTCTCTGCTGGGGCTGATGTTCACCAACAACAAGGGTCCTCTGGAGAAGCTCAGGTCGGCTGCAAATAAAACTGAAAAACAAAACTAAAACAACACTCAGGATTCAAACAAGAGTTACAAAATATCTGCACCGATTCAGAATTAAATGAAGTGCACTGCAAACACGAACAATTAAGCAGTAATTAAAAATGTTGAGCGAAACGGTTGCCTAACTTTTTATAAGTTTAGTGTCAATTTTTAATTTCTGTAAATTTAAA
>JACN01002237.1:0-12734 GCA_000787155.1 Scartelaos histophorus | reverse complement strand
AGGCTCACAGCACTGGGGCGTCTCCACTTTAGGCACACTCCGGCCCTGACACAGACGCCGGTGACGCAACAGTCTGTCCGTCCGTGAGAAGTTCTGAGGACAAACAACAGTATTTCAAAGTATTTCAGGGGTGTCCAAACTTTGTGCCACTTATCAAAACACAAATGAAATGAAATTTCTTTAGATATGTCTAGGCACACACAGAAAAGGAATGGGAAGTAGTTTACACTTATTTGTCCCATCCCCTCAGTCTCCATTTTCTTTACACAAAATATGTATTACTATCACTATACACACACACACACGCGCGCGCGCGCACACGCCACACGCACACACGCACACGCACACGCGCACACGCACACACACACACACACACACACACACGTATATGTATGAAATTGATTACATCTATTTGCACATGACATGTTCTTCTGCCTTCAATATTTCTGTGGAGTAGCAATACAGACCTATACAGTCATACCTAATCAAATCATTTCTTATTTTTATGTCGTGACTAGGTGTCACCACTGGGCCACAGGGCGACAGCCTGGTACAATACAGTGAATAATTAAAATACTGTATGTGCATTTATAACAATTTAAAAGCGGCCACCAGACCTTTATTCATGTTTAGATCCTCAATAGAACACATCTAAGTCGATTTTCAAAAAGTTGCAGTAAAAAGTAGAGATTAAGGTAATATGAGCCAATCACTTGGAAGTCTGAGAGCCAAAAGAATTGGTCTGAGGGCTGTATTTGAATCTAAATGGTCAAAACATTTTCACAATTATAAAGCACTTATTCACCTTCAAGTCACTCAAAGCACCTTACATCAAGGAACCACTCATCCATTCACACATTCATATGGGCCAATGGATCTGATTGCTCTACATGCACAGCGTCACTACTCCACATATTCTGATCCTGATGCAGCTCGCCATCTATTGGCAGCAGACGGAATTACCATGTGGAAATCTTGGCACACACTTTGGCTAGCATTAGCATTAGCATTAGCATTAGCCAACAGTTTTTCAGTTAGTCACTCTCACCTTTTTAGCACTATAGGAAACAGTGGGTTTCTTGAAATCCTTGTGCTCAGTCACAGTTTACTGTATATCAATGAGCATGCCATCATCATTCTCTGTTAGTGTGAAGCTAACTGACAGCACTACTCTGTCTGAAACTCTGTTACTCAATCTGAACTTTAGTTGAACACAATCTGCCCAGAACGAGCTGAATAGGTTGAGACACAAAATTACACAAGCTAGTGTTATCCAACCATTTTTCAGCTAGTCTCTCTGATTTTTGTTGAAAATCGCCTAAACATGAGCTCTCATATTGCTCATCGGCTCCTGAAATCTAAATTTAAATCTAATTTGTATCTTGAGTTTATCTATGTGTGATGGTTAACATTTCGCCAATAGAGATGAATGTAGAACACCCCCAGCATGGTGTCACTGCAAAGTATTAATACTGTACGTGTGTGTGCAGACTCCCTGTACATGTGTGTGTATCCTGTATGAGTGTGTATACTGTACGTGTGTAAACTGTACGTGTGTGTATACTGTACAGGTGTGTGTGTATACCGTATACATGTGTGTAAACTGTACATTTGTGTGTATACTGTACACGTGTGTGTATACTGTACAGGTGTGTGTGCACTCACCTGCTGGCAGCGCTCACACTGGTAGGGTTTCTCTCCGCTGTGCACCCGTTTGTGCCGCTCCAGGTGATAGCGCTGGATGAACCTCATGTCGCACATGTCACAGGCAAAAGGCTTCTCTCCTACAGCACAAGGCACAGTCAATGCATCAGCACACAAAATCCACTCAAGTGAACCAAAAACGATCAACAATGTGTCTGGTTTATAAGCAGGGATGGACATTATACCGGTGATAATAATATTGGCCAATATGTGGGATTTTTAAATATATTGGTCATATTCCTCAATATTAAACGCGGATAGTTTTTCTAAATCTCTGTGTGCCCGTGTGTCATTCCCATTTTGTCCTGAGTACATCAGATTGGTCTTTTGAATCTAATTAGTGAGTTCCATTGGAAATAGAAGAATATAGTAAAAAACATATCAGACCATCCCTATTTATAACAGTTTTAATATATTTAAAACATTTCAGAAGTGAGTGAGGCCTGTCATCAACTCATTATGTGTATTTCAGAGTGGACTTGAGTGTTCTGGTCCAGATGAGCAGCACCATAAACCAGGGCCGTGTTTGGGTCTGGTTCAACATCCCATCAAATGACATGACGACCCAAACTCGAGTTTGTCGTGGCCTTGTCATGTGACATGTTTGCATCAGTTAAAGCTACAGGAGGAGGTCTCGTACCCGTATGAGTGAGGCTGTGTCTCTCCAGGTGGTTACGCTGAATAAACCGCATATCACACATGGAGCAAGCAAACGGCTTCACCCCTACACACACAGAGCAGGCGATTAGCTCAACAACAGGAGCAACTGCAGTATTAGCCTAGCACTAGCATTAGCCTAGCATTGGGTAACTCAAAACAACATGGCTTTTATATCTACAGTTTAAACACAGACTGTATGTGCCTACCACTGTCCACATCAACACCCATGACATACAAGGACAAAGAAGACATACATATTCTATTACTTTAAATCAACCCTCGGTGAAATGCACCAGCAACTAATAAAAATCAAGAGAAGTTTTCACATTATTAAGATCAGTTGGCAATGAGTGTGAGACTTAAATGTTGACCTGATGTCAACCCTGTACAATATTTAAAGCAGGAGGATTCCTGTGCTGCTGTTTAAGCTAAGAGTTCAGTTTCCTTTGAAACAAATCTGATCTGATGCCTTCATTCCTTCTTTTGGAGTAGTGCGGCGTGCAGAGGGCAGGACCCGTACCCGTATGAGTGAGGCTGTGTCTGGCCAGGTGGTAGCGCTGGACAAACCTCATGTCACACATGGTACAAGCGTACGGCTTCACCCCTAAAACCATCAACACAGGATCTCAGTGCGAGTCATTCTGCTGTGTGCCTGTCTCTAATCACCATTGATGGGCTGTTAACCATTACTATCAATGTTCAGTGTTTAATATTTGGAGAGTCAAAAGCATATTTAAAGCTGGAATTAATTGCCAAATGGTTTAAAATGCAGAGCAGTGCAATTGTCAGATCCAAACTAAACACAGACATGAGCTGATGATAGATCTATGGGCGGTGGGCGCCGCGTACCCATGTGCGTGAGGCTGTGTCTCGCCAGGTGATACCTCTGGAAAAACCTCTTGTCACACATGGTGCAAGCGTAAGGCTTCACACCTAAACGCAGACAGCAGGATTACATCATAGTTCTGCCAGTGCTCACACAATACAAACATGTGAGCCAGCTCATGCATGAATAAGTCTTTTCTTTGTCATTATAAACTATATTACATGCTTTACTGGGCAGTTACTATTCACATATTTTCCAAACACTGGAACTAACACATCAGATGCTGTCATTGCTACATCTGACACCTCAGGGAGGTGTCAGATTTCTCTTTACAGGTTTGAATCCTCCCTCATCATAAGAGCAAATATAAGCAGTAAAATGAAGGTCAGTGGAGCCGTACCCGTATGAGTGAGGCTGTGTCTGGCCAGGTGGTAGCGCTGGACAAACCTCATGTCACACATGGTACAAGCGTACGGCTTCACCCCTAAAACCATCAACACAGGATCTCAGTGCGAGTCATTCTGCTGTGTGCCTGTCTCTAATCACCATTGATGGGCTGTTAACCATTACTATCAATGTTCAGTGTTTAATATTTGGAGAGTCAAAAGCATATTTAAAGCTGGAATTAATTGCCAAATGGTTTAAAATGCAGAGCAGTGCAATTGTCAGATCCAAACTAAACACAGACATGAGCTGATGATAGATCTATGGGCGGTGGGCGCCGCGTACCCATGTGCGTGAGGCTGTGTCTCTGCAGGTGGTACCTCTGGAAAAACCTCTTGTCACACATGGTGCAAGCGTAAGGCTTCACACCTAAACGCAGACAGCAGGATTACATCATAGTTCTGCCAGTGCTCACACAATACAAACATGTGAGCCAGCTCATGCATGAATAAGTCTTTTCTTTGTCATTATAAACTATATTACATGCTTTACTGGGCAGTTACTATTCACATATTTTCCAAACACTGGAACTAACACATCAGATGCTGTCATTGCTACATCTGACACCTCAGGGAGGTGTCAGATTTCTCTTTACAGGTTTGAATCCTCCCTCATCATAAGAGCAAATATAAGCAGTAAAATGAAGGTCAGTGGAGCCGTACCCGTATGAGTGAGGCTGTGTCTGGCCAGGTGGTAGCGCTGGACAAACCTCATGTCACACATGGTACAAGCATACGGCTTCACTCCTAAACGCAGAGCAGCAATTACTCACAGTCCATCAATAACAGGGATATATGTATGTTCACTTTATATTGATGGGGTGCTAACCACTTTATCAAAAGTATTCTATGCAGCAGAATCCAATAACTGAAGTAAATTTGTACATCCACCACTGGACACACCACATGAGCTTATGTTGCTGCAGAGCTTATCAGTGCCCTAGTGATATAATAATAGTATAAACTGTAATTATACACATGAAGATCTGAGGCGGCCCATACCCATGTGCGTGAGGCTGTGTCTGGCCAGGTGATACCTCTGGAAAAACCTCTTGTCACACATGGTGCAAGCGTAAGGCTTCACACCTAAACGCAGACAGCAGGATTACAGGGCGCCTCTGGTATCAGGCGATAACAGGCGCAACTACTGCTTTATGGAGGACACGTATGAGACTATAATGTGGAACTATCGTCAAACTGCAGTGTAAGAAGAGCATACAGCAAGGGTCATCACTGAGAACAGACCCTCCAGAGTAATTGTGTAAAAAAGGCTGAAGAACCAACATGGGCAAACCAGAACTAAACAGATCTGACCACGGAAGGACCATAGTTTTAGCCTGGCTAAGCCAGACTCTGGGCGCTGTACGGAAAATTTTGTGCTAAGCTAACAAGCCAAAACTATCAAGAAGCAGCAGGGGCTCCTGTAAGTTTGTTCACTTCTGTCAATTCAGTTTAAAATGACCAAAAGAAATTTTTGTGTCGCCTATGTGTGCTACTCGTCTGAATCGTTTCCTTCATGTACACTCATCGCTCATAAAATAAATATTTGATTTGCAGAGCTTTGAGAAAACACACTAATACAGTGAAGAGTCTGGCTGTGCCAGGCTAGCACATTTTAACTATCAGCTACATTTAATCACACAACACATGAACATCCTAGAACCCCTTTCACAGAGGACGCTGTTTCACTGCAGGTAGAGTAGAGTTTATGTAACATAGTGCGCTGATCAGATTGGTGTGTCTACACAGCATTGAAAGACCAATCAAACAAACTATTTCAAAGTCAGCTCCTATTTAAATGTCAGTGTTGAAAATAGCTCTTGGGGTTTGAGAACACTATGGTGATGTTGAACAATACGAGATGATATAATGAAGCTTCTTTAGATTTCAAATGATTGTCTCTACACACCACATCCTGTGGATACTGTGATGGAGCCTCTGTCCACTGGAGTAGTAATGAATCGGTCGGTTTGGATAGGGGGCGTCTGCACTGGCCTAAGCCACTCAAGGTGGATAACATCATATGGAAATGGGTGAAGCTGAGCAAAGATGTGTCAAATCAAGCAGACTAAGTGTACTGATGGCAAAGGGCTCAAAGCTACGCTTGGCATTGTTATTGGGTTTAAGCCCTATCACTTAGACCTTTACTCTGTAACTGAGTGACACAGAATATTCATGAATGCTCTGGCCTCCCTCAGTGCCCACTGCGTTCTCTGTGAAAGGGGCTGGTGTGGTATGGTGCCTCATACCAGTGTGCGTGAGGCTGTGTCGGGCCAGGTGGTAACGCTGAAAGAACTTCATGTCACACATGGTGCAAGCGTACGGTTTCACCCCTAAATGCAGAACAACAGTTATTTCTGCTGTTACGGTTCATTGCCATAGACTGTAAATATAAATGGATATAGCTAGCCCACAGGCCACTATGTCTGGGTGCGAGTCGGCTCCATTGACTCTGGAGCCAGTTTACTTTCTACTGAAAAATGGTCGCCTCTCTCTGTGTCACTGCTCCTGTCACTCTTCTCATTTTGGCTTTAACCCACTCTACATGATCTTGGTGTTTTTAGTTTGCTATTTTAATTGTAAATCAAGAATAAAAACATCAATCATGTGCCTTCTTTCCCCAAGATCGGCATTAGCAACAGGTTTGATTGACTTTTAAGTCTCACTGCTGTGTGCTCATCATTTGCCAAACGGACGAGTATCTTCAACAACCTCACTCCTGATTGGTTCTTTGGTTGTGCACTTGGAGTTTCAAATATCACTTCAAAATTAGCCACTATAACTGCTGGCCTCAATAAGATTCATTTGGCGTTATGAGTGATATCTCATTCTCTCAGTCCACTTCTATATACAGTCTATGTTAATGACCAACGTCAGGCCCTGGGCTAAGGCACTAAAATGTCTGTATTGAGCTTAAAAATCCCTCAGTGCACAGAATATGAGCTGGTGGTTCATGTTACTGCTAACTCTATAAAGCAGTGTGAAAGCAGGGCCTGTGTAACAGTGGCAGCAGTGATGGGACTGGAGCATACCCATGTGCGTGAGGCTGTGTCTGGCCAGGTGATACCTCTGGAAAAACCTCTTGTCACACATGGTGCAAGCGTACGGCTTCACCCCTACACACACAAAGGCTTTAGCACACACAGGGCAACTGCCAAAAATGATCTGAACTTTACTGAAATATCAGTGACTCAAATGTGAAGGTCAGATTTCCAATGTGGGCTATCTCCAATTTCCAGTATTCTTCCATTATCATTTTATATCGTCGCCAACGGTTCAAATTCCGACAATTTAGTAAATGAAAAAAAAGTGGCTCCAAATCCAAATCCAAAATCAGAACACCAAATCCTCTTTAATTTCCAGCCAAATCAGCATGAATCGTCCACAGAATTTGCCATGTGCCTGCGCTCAGAGGCAAGACAATTTTAGGCAGTTGTTGGACAACTATTCAAAACATAACATTCAACATAGATAATGCATTTGTATGTTTCATGTAAACATGCATCAAATACATGTTAAACCTGCACCTAAAATCATTTTAGAACCATCTTACAATTCATCTGTAAATGTTTGGTAAAGAGTTTTTGAATGTGAAATGACACAATGCCCTGGTGGATGAATTGACTCTTCAGCTGTGATCCGACCCATCAGTGAAGCTCTGAAGTGTTCGCCGCTGTCTCTGAGAGAGTCTCAGATGGAGAGAGCATCCTCCAAGATGTTCAGCTCAGAACTGGGCTAAGAGAGCTGAAACGGGGTCTCACTGTCTTCTGACAGGACCAGGTTGTCCTGTGGATGCTTCAGAACAGAGGGGTCTCTGTCACTGGGCTCCTGTCTCAGGTCCAGGGAGGTATCCTGAGGTGTTCTCCGTAAGAATTGAGACTGTGGGAATGACTTAGTGTTCAGCTTTTTATCATCAGATAGTCTGAGCTTGTCTGAAGTGATCAGGTCCACAGCCCAAATCAGCCCCAATTCCAAAATGTTCCCCCACTCTCAGGGACTGACTTTAGCTGCTGAGGCTCCTGTGATTCACCAGTGGTTCTGTGTTCAAGTGCCTCTGGCACTGGGCCCCAGGTCTAGACTGTTAAAGACTTCTTCACATCAACGAGATAACATGGCATTAAACTGCTAATCTGAGTAACAGCATTGCACAGGAGCAGAACGTTGGAGCTTGTCAGAGTGAGTTTGGGTGAAGACAGTGCATTGCAGCTTACCTTTGGTTGTAGCTATTCTGCACTCTCGTTCACATTCAACATAAGAGCGCCCTCTTTGGACAAAAGCTGCAATAATCTTGTTTACCATTTATGTGATGCACTCATGTTGCATTGATAAATAATCCTTTTTAAATGGACCCAGCTCCAGATCTTGAGCTCGGCTTGGTGAAGATTACCTGAGCAGGAGGATTTTAAGTTTATAGAGGAAAAGGGGATGTCTGTAGCATGCCCATCCAGGGCAGCACAGAAAGGTGCCATGCTAATTGGAAGTCAAACCCTTGGACCTTGTGCTGTGAAGCCAGAGTGCCAGACATTTATTTACAATGTCATTCTGCACAATGTAGCCACTAGCCCTGCTGGAGGTTACTGTCTCTAGTGAATATTTTGTCTTAAGTTCATTTTGGTCATTGTGGAACTATAAAATGAAGGAGGTGAGCTGTCGCCCTGACCGTGTGATGGGAATGAGGAAGTTGTGCTGTTGTAAAGGAGCCTTAATGTAGATAGACAAGTAAATCTTCTTGAGTAGAATCAATTATATCAAATGTTTTAAATGGTCATTGTGTCATCCCAAATCCCAAGTCTGATCAAGTACAAATGTACCATGAAACTGAATGTTCGCTACATACATCACAAACTCGAGTTTGAAGTAGTCATGTGGCAGATGCATGCAGTTGGTCTGTTCTCTGAGACATACCTGTGTGAGTGAGGCTGTGGCGCTCCAGCTGGTAGCGCTGGATAAACCTCATGTCACAGATGGTGCAGGCGTAAGGCTTCACTCCTGCAGAGCACAGCACACATCAGTCCACAGAAACACTCGAGAAATAATAGAAACATGCACCAAATACAAATGTTTTCAGATAGAACACAGTCACTTTGTCAGTGGACAGTCTTCCAACAAAGTCCAGGCATTAGCATATTTAAATAGTACCGTACTTAAAGGTACAACAATACATATTTTGTGATACAGTAGTACATAGTATTATTCAGGTTTGTAGAGAGTGCCTACCAGTATGAGTGAGGCTGTGCCTGGCCAAATGGTATCTCTGGAAAAACCTCATGTCACACATGGAGCAAGCGTACGGCTTCACCCCTGGATACAGGGCCAAACTTTAGCACGACGCACACATTTGAATCTACAGTCTGACCTCTGACCTCACTGTGCTCTACTACATATACTAAAAATACACAAAAGCTCCAACTAGTGTCAGTGAGAGGTAATGAAAGCATGTACCCGTGTGCGTGAGAGTGTGTCGGGCCAGATGATATCTCTGGAAAAACCTCATGTCGCACATGGAGCAAGCGTACGGCTTCACCCCTGCACACACAGAACACTATGAGACATCACAGGACCAGGCCCTGTTCAAACAGTCTATAGCACCACCTATGTTTCTGTCATTATGTGTCAGAGTCACTGCAGTGAAAACATTTGTCAATTTGAACAGTCCACTAGAGTCTGAGGCAGCACAGTCTATAGAGGGCGCTGCTGCGTACCAGTATGAGTGAGGCTGTGTCGGGCCAGGTGGTACCTCTGGAAGAACCTCATGTCACACATGGAGCAAGCGTACGGCTTCACCCCTGTGCAGAGGAGGCACAGATTAGACTGACTACTGCCTCTGAGGGCATATCAGAGGAGAGGGGCTAGCTCACGTTCTTTACTTAGATAAGAGGAGGCTGTATGGAGTATACACTATATAGTACACAAGAGCATAAAACGCTGATATAAGACTAAGACAAATCAGTGTGCAGTGTAAAATAGCTGTGCACATTTTCATATAATCAGTCAATATACATTTCTAGATCTGTAATCAGCTATAAGACTGCGGGACATCAAAGGACTTCAGTCTGGTCAATACAAACTTATACTAAAACTGAAGCGACTTTAATGAACGAAAAACAAAGCCGCAATCATAAAATGTGAAGTTTAACTACAATTAGGTGAAAAAAGCCTACATATCTGATGGTAAAAACATAAAAATGATAGTGGGGTATGGGCTCATACCAGTGTGAGTGAGCTTGTGTCTCTCCAGGTGGTAACGCTGGAAAAACCGCATGTCACACATGGAACAAGCGTACGGCTTCACTCCTACACACAAACAGAAATATTAGTCTAGGTTTCAGGCTTCAAATACTCAAAAAGTATTCAGAGTCCAGAGCTAAGATCATGTACATGGTGTGTAGATGCAGCAGTTAAAGGGCCTGTTCGTTTATTCCTGTCAGGATAAATGCTCATTATCTTTATAATGCTCTTCTATCATGCATTGCATGCAAAGCTGCTAAGAAAGAAAAAAATATTTTACTTAAGCTCCTGACAGGGTCACCTATTTTGTCCAATCAGAAACAAGGGAAACCAACTGGCTGGCGCTATCCAACACACTTGGTTCTCTGTCATGATGCATCTTTCAACAGTAATATTGAACATTTTGAGTGGATATCCCATTTTGGTCAATAAACTGGTATAATCAGACTGGCCAATGATGACCTAAAACATGGCCCAATACTGAACTTGTATTTTTCAAGTTGTTCTGTAGTTACTTAATATAATGATAAACATTTACAAAACACATTTGAACAATGTATTCAAGACTTTTTGTGGAAATAAGGAAGGAAATAAACCATATGTTTGGTCTCTGCCTTGGTATCACTTGATATCAGGTATTGCCAGATACTTGAAGCCACAGTATCGACATTGGTATTGTAAGAGAAAAATGTAGAGCATCCATAAAATGAATAGGGGGCAGAGATTGGATAAGTTCGTGGAAACAGGTGCAGGTGTTTCTGTGTCAGGGTGCACTATCACAGCGGCACAAAGGACTAAGTGGGCAGGGCTAGAAGGTTAAAACATGTTCCCGACTCATGGTTTAAAATCAGGCCCTGTAACTGTAGAAGAGCTCCAATATATATGTGTGCTGTATTTGCATTTAGTCCTTTGATGTCCACGCAGTTTTTATGTGAAAATCAAACATGTTTAAGTAAACTGAAACAGAAAACTGCTCTTAAGCCTGAGTAAACAACATTTCAAAGCTGCAGTTTCAAACATGAGTCTGTGTGGGAGGACAAGCCTACTGACTTCTCCAGGATGCCAAAGATATGTACTGTGTTTGTGGAATAGCACAATATTGTTTTGTACAAAAGTCTTTCTGTAATGTTCCTCCAACAGTCAGGCGGAGGAATGGGGAACTTGAAATTGAAACATATATTACATATATTCGATAATTGGCTCTGTGCACAACCCCAATTGTATCTCTGTGGGTTTTTTTTCCGAATCACACTAATAAATCCAAGGCAGTGGACATGGGGTTGGACATGTTTGTATGTCAATGCAAATGCAAATTTTGAGGCATAATAAATATTAAAACAATGGCAAAGCTAAAGTAATCTACAAATCTATAATCTATAAAGACAATCAGATAGTCTTTCATTTCCATTTTAATTCTATTGTTTACTGTTATATTATATTTTAGACTTATCTTTGAGACACGGTGAACTGTCAGTTACACTGTATGGTTTATGGTGAGCTCTTATTTTATAATAGTTCACCAAATGTGCCATAGATTAGTTACTTCCTTAGTGTATTTGGTGCAAGAGTTTGTTGGAAATGACTGTCCACAAACCAAAGGAATGTTAATAGAGACAGACCAGTGTAGTGAGCTGTGTACTCTGATATGCTACAGTGTAGAATATAATGGAAAGGGCTCTTACCTGTGTGAATGAGGCTGTGTCTTTCCAAGTGATATCGCTGAATGAACCTCATGTCACACACAGCACACGCGTACGGCTTCTCCCCTGAACCAACAAACCAAACATTAGTCCTCAGAGTGTAATTCTAGGATCCCTATAGTTTAAAGGGCCCATATTTTTTTATTTATGTAATGTTTCCTCATCAAAAATATACCTGGAGTTTTGTTTTGTTTATTGGAGACAGACTATCAATAAAGCGTTACTGCTGTTAAAAACGCAGGTTTTTAAAGAAGTAATAACGTTCTAACGTGGTTTAAAATTTACAAAGGTCAATTTTGTGCATTAATTATGATTCATATGGAGCTGGAGGGCAGGTGAGAATTCTGTGGTAAAATTTGCTGTTTAACTGTCCAATTAGATTTGTGAACCTGGTTTGTGGTTAATCTCTCTGTAAGTACCCAATAATAACCATGACAGGTTGTGAGTTGAAGGGGCATTACCTGTGTGAATGAGGATGTGTCTTTTCAGATGGTACCCACTCCTGAACGCTCCGTAACAGTGATCACAAATAAAGTTTTTCTGCACTTTCGACGCGGGGCCGTTCTCGTCTCCGTTCGGTCCCTGGAAAAGAAAGATTTTGTTCAACATGTTGCTCCACCAATTCAAATGTGAAGCTAACCCACACATAGCTACCTGCCACCTTTATTTTGTTGCTTCTTCTGTTTTATCAGTAGCCAGAGTCGACAGCCAGGGAACAACAACCTTTAGTTCCATGTATTTAAGCAAAATGTGTCTCGCAGAATATGCAGAATTGTGTATTGCGCATACTGTATAAGCAGCTTGAGGTCAAAATAAGTCTGGTGTTTGTGGCATCTAATTAAGAGTCATATGGTATAATCAGGAAGTGTGTGTTAGCATGCCAGTTCTCTCCACTGGCCTCTGAAAGTTGTAAAAAGTGCGTATAAAGTCATGGCAGTGTATAATTAGCATAGTTTTGTCTAACAAGGAAGAAATTTGACTTTTTTTTTTTTTGCTTAAATGGAAATTATTTAAAGTACGTGCTGTTTATGCTCAGGTAATAAACACTGAAAGCGATTTTATTTGTATTAATAAGACAAATTTTAAATGAGACTATGATGAGCCCCCATAGTCTAAAATTCTCCCCCATAGCTTTAAGCATCCTGGACCAGATTAAGTGACATTTACAATTTT
>KN493427.1:0-11160 GCA_000787155.1 Scartelaos histophorus | reverse complement strand
TTTCACTCTCTTTTTTTCTTTATTTCGTTCTCTCTCTCTCCCTTTTTACTCTCCTTCTGTCTACTTCTCTCTCTTCACTTTTCCACTTTGCTCTGTATTCCCTCTCTCTCTCTCTCTCTCTCTCTCTCTCTCCTCTCTTCCCTCTTTTTCTCCTCTTTCTCCTTGTATACTACTTTTTCTCTCTCCTCGTTTACTTCTCTCTCTCCTCGCTCCCCTTCTCTACTACTACTCTCTTTTCATTCTTTCTCTCTCTATCACTATTTCCCTCTCTCCTCTCAATCTCCCCTCTCTTTCCCCTTCTCCCTCTCTCTTCCCCTCTTCCTCGCTCTCTTCCTTCCTCTCTCCTCTTTCTCTCTCTCTCACTCCCTCTCTCCTCTCCTCTTCCTCGCTCTCTCTCTCTCTCTCACTATTTCCCTCTCTCCTCTCACTCTCCCCTCTCTTTCCCCTTCTCCCTCTCTCTTCCCCTCTTCCTCGCTCTCTCTCTCTCTCTCACTATTTCCCTCTCTCCTCTCACTCTCCCCTCTCTTTCCCCTTCTCCCTCTCTCTTCCCCTCTTCCTCGCTCTCTCTCTCTCTCTCACTATTTCCCTCTCTCCTCTCACTCTCCCCTCTCTTTCCCCTTCTCCCTCTCTCTTCCCCTCTTCCTCGCTCTCTACCTTCCTCTCTCCTCTTTCTCTCTCTCGCTCCCTCTCTCCTCTCCTCTTCCTCTCCTCTTCCTCGCTCTCTCTCTCTCTCTCCTCTTCGTCCCTCTCTGCCGTGGGCAGATTGTGGGTGACCCTGAGAGGATGAGGATGGCGTCGGGAGGAGCTCACGTGGTCCAGTCGGGTTCATGTGACTTTGTCCTGTAGAAAGACACAGCAGCTGGACGAGGGGAAAAGCCTCATATTTACTCATTATCTCATTATCAAATATGGGGGCGTCAACATCAGACACAATCACCGAATTACTGGTTTATTTTTATTTTGTACAGGGTCAGATTGATGCTGATATGGCAGTTGTCCTGTGCCTACAGAAAAAATAAATTAAAAAACTTGGCCAAAATTTAAGATATAAACACTTAAATCTATCAAAACGACATTACCCAGAGAAGGAGAATAAAGAGAAAATAGACCTGGAAACCAGAGCCACAAATATATACACGCCACAACCACGCCAGGACTGAACCAGGACTGGACCAGGACTAGACCAGGACTGAACCAGGACTGAACCAGGACTGGACCAGGATTAAACCAGGACTGAACCAGGACAGAACCAGGACATGATCAGGACTAGACCAGGACTGAACCAGGACTGAACCAGGACTAAACCAGGACTGAATACCAACTGAACCAGGACTGAACTAGGATTGAATGAGGACTAGACCAGGACTAGACAAGGACTGAACCAGGACTAGACCAGAACTGAACCAGGATTTGATCAGGACTGAACCAGGACTAGACCAGAACTGAACCAGGACTGAACCAGGACTAAACCAGGACTAGATCAGGACAGAACCAGGACTTGATCAGGACTGAACCAAGACTAAACCAGGACGGGACCGGGACTGAACCAGGACTGAACCAGGACTAAACCAGGACTGAACCAGTATTTGATCCGGTCTAAACCAGGTCTAAACCAGGACAAAGCACTAATGTGTGTATGTAATAAAAACAATAAAAGTCACTCTCCTATCCCGTTGGACATCGCTCCAGAAAAAGCCCAAGGAAATGGCATCTGTTTCCAGGGCAACGGACGTCAAGTATTTTTCTCCCGTTTATCCACGACGTCCGAGACCCGCGTCAGGTGCGTCTAAACTCAAATGCAAAGGCGTCCAACTTGAGGCGTGCGGCGTGTTTTTTGATGCTCCAGTCTGAACGCAGCTTTAGTCCACTTCTTTATAATCAGAAAAGTTACAGAGTGCCTCTTTAATGCTGGTTCAGTGATATTAAAGGTGCAACATCAATAACAATTTCAACAACAACAACCATAACAACAATAATAATACATTTTATTTGGATATTTCACCTGCTTATTTCTTTGGAAACGTCATTTCTCTGCCTGGAATGTTCCACAGTGTGACATTAAACAGTTCTTTCTTACATTTATTCAATTACAGATGCTTTTATAGTTCAAAAATACCTACAAAAAGGGGCATTCTGACAGTGAGCGTGGTCGCCTCTTCCCAGATCTGACCTGTAACTTATCTAGTTTAGTCTAAATGAAGATAAAAAGGTTTAACACTGGTTTAATACTGTGAGACATCCAAGATTAACCAATTTCCATAGAGTAAAGCACTTGAATACGCTCCACCACAAAAGTCGGACAATGTTTTGAGTTAAATGCTTTTGTGAGATAAATCTGACTTTCTAAACAAGCGCGAGAGCTGGAGGAGAAGATCGTGACTTCCACAAATTAGCGGGAGTCAGTTGTGATGTGTGAAGGCATCAGAACTAAAGCCCGACCGAGAGAAACGCCCTCTGCTCCGGGGCTCCGGGGCCTTCAGAGTGGAGCCATTACTGCATATCCAACAAGAGCAGTTAAATGTAAGTGTATTTGATTAAATGTTGTCTTGTGGTGTTCTGATGTTACCAGCACTTGCATCAGCGCCAGATCTTTGTTCTTTTTTATGTTTTTTTATCCTTTTTTTTTTAACCCTACTTCAAAAATACAAAAAAACCCCCAAAACATACGGTTGAAAAAGAATGACAGGCTGATTTTCTCACACTCATAACTATATTGTTCGTTCACTTTGGCGTACCGAGATTTAGGCGTCCTCAGTTCAGACAGGCTGAGAGGGTGAGGTGTCTTGCCCAACGACACAATGGCAGCGTAATGAGGCGTAAAGACAAAAGTAACCTTACATCAAGAAGTCTAAGAAAAACAGTCAAACAAAAGATACCTTTGCTATAAAAATTTATTTCAAGCGAGAATCTGTTTTATCGTAGTAGGGCGGTCAAACGTATATCGAAAACAGACGCTAATCGATACTAAAAGTAGTATCGAAACTGGATGCACATTTGAACAGATCTTGATACTAAAAAAGTCACATTCACAGGACAGAAATGAACATTTTCTGAATTGTTTGAGCGTGACTTTGAGCTGTATCAGAACAAATATAAGAGCAAATAGACTAATATACGCCCATGGTTCAGTGCGGATTACACAGATATAAAATCGCATGGTAATATAAAACAAAGTACTATGATATAATGTTGGAAATAACATGCTATTGTCTTAAAAAACATGTTTTTATTCGTCATGGCAGTATTGAAATCATATTTGCGTATAGAGTCTATTCCTTAATACTGAAATCCAGTTTGAAATGTTATCCAACACTACAGTATATTATAATAATGATATAATGCAGGAATAATATTAATATCAACTAACTGGGAATAGCAGTCAACTGTCAACAACAGAGTAGGCGTGCACAAGTTTGCAAAAAACGTTTTATTGTAATAATTTAATCTATAATTTCTTAGTCTTATTAGTTTTCCCAAGAAAGTATTCATAATTGCGGTTCATTATATGAGCAGAATTTTATTAAACGCCCACGTACAAGCAAAAGTAAATGCACATTATAATACGCAGTACTTCATGTTCAAGCCATTATATCAGAGAAAAACATACTACTACTTTGGCTTCGTTATCAACAACATTCATCCTGATGAGCTTATAAATGTTTTTCACAACATTCAGAGGCCAGAGCGGAGTCATGTCAACGAACAACTAGCATGCTAACAGCGCACCAGCATTACTTCTTGGTTTGAAGCCAATAAAGAACCTTTAAATACAGAAATAGCACAGTAATCCGATTTTAACTCTGTGTTTTCTAACTTTTTGGTTGGTTAGCAGCTTCTTTCTATGGATACGTCATCGCTCTGCCTGGAATGTTCCGCAGTATGGCATTAAACAGCTCTACTTTACGTTTATTCAATCACAGGTGGTTTTATAGCTCAAAAATGCAGGCGTTCTGACTGTGAGCGGGGTCGCCTCTCCGCAGATCTGACCTGCAACTTGCTCTGGCTTGGTCTCCATGGAGATAGAAAGGTTTAAAGCCACACTGTGAAACATTCCAGACAAAGCGATGACACCTCCAAGTTACACAAAGCACCTTTAAGAGCTGATTTTAGAATATATCTCCATAGGCAATATTTGGACACCTGGATATTTGGACAATATTTATCACGAGCAGTTTTTCTTTGTACTAGTGCGGAAACATTTTGTTATTTATCTGTTACACTAAATCACTTCTGTGACTCACTATGCCGATGTAAACTAACTACAAAAGTGTTTCAATCTGCTCCAAATTGCAGGTAATATTTTAACAATGTCGCTCATAAGGGGCCTCAGTTTTCAATCCATGCTACTATACGACATTATCACGCAGTATTTGCTCTTATAGTTCCGATAAATCTGTCCGAAATTACTTCATTTGCATTTCCTACACTTCGAAATGCCTCGTTTTGCATATTCATTCATCGGAGTAAAACTGCGCTGCGTTTTTTAGCGTCTATGAAAGGAACTGTGTGGTTTTCGCTCGACTTTTAGCGCGTTTAGCTGATTTCCACATGAGAAAACGCTTCATAAATAAGCCCCGTAGAGTATTTATTTAGTATTACCATGTATATTTTCATCAGCAATATATCGCAGTTTAAAAAGAAAATCCGTTATTGTGATGGACGCGGGATCGGAGACGAGTTGAATGACGTATGTTGTACGATCGCGGCGAGCAGCCAATTTAGTGTGAAAGCTCGGCGCCGCTCTGATTAATCTGGAGCTTTAACGTCACTTTGCGGCGCAGGAAAAATCTCACTCAAGTCTCAATCCATCTGTAACTCTGCTAGTGTCGCCATTACTTACACACTGTGGCAACGATACATTTATACCGGCGTTCAGCTTTCAGTCATTTTGAGAACGAGTGACCGGTCACAAGAACCAATATTTCACTTTGAATGTTAATTGCTACGGCAGCTAATGATGATTTTACTAATATTGATGCTTTGATCTTATTTGCCAAGACCCGATACAATCTGATACCAATGTAAGGTTGGAAAATGGAGCTTATTTCCTTAAAACACAGTGAAAGTTCTTTAATACTCTTCAAATTCTCTGTTTGATCGTCATTATTGGAGACAGTGTGGCCACTCAAACGCCAATCACGCTCATATTTTTTGAACATGTACAAAATTAAAACCATTCTGAGATAAAACCGAAGCTGTCTTGACTTACGTTGTCCCCAAGGACCCTAAGATATTTCTGTTCAGCCTTTTGTCTGGAGAGGTGATGGAAAAGCAGACAGATACCTCTTTAAGATCCTGACATGGGCATCAAAAAAAGCAATAACAAGATGCTGGCTTAAAAACAACCCACATTGAGTGAATCAGTGGGTAGACGAAGAAATATATTCAATGGTACGACTGACTCAAAGGACATTTCTTCATTAAAAACTGAACAAAATGGTTGGAATCTAAACAAAAAGAGTCATGATCCACACTCGTATAGCAGAGGTGATAAAGTTTTTGTTTTTCACTACATAAAACTTGAAAACTTGAATAAATAAAAAGTGAACGAGCCAAATGTGTAATGCAACTGTTATTTATTCATAAAAGTTCAAACATTATGATACGTCCTGGGCCAAAATCAGCCTGTAAATAGTCGTATTACTTTCTGTTAAAGGTTCAAGCTGGATATCATGGAACCTACACTCGATTCAGCTCATTTTTCACGATCGATGCCACTATTCCATACCGGTCACATAGGGACCTTTATCCAGGCCATCAACCTCCACAGACGTCCTTAAGAGTTACCACCAAGACAGCAAAGACACACCAGACAGGAGACATGTTTAACTTTTTAGCTGGTAGCCACAAATGCCATAAATGAGAGCGACAGGAGGCTCCACCTTTATTTTATAACATCGCGTAACCTTGCACACAATAATATAGAGCCCAAGTTTTTATCATTCTGAAACCCATGGATACATTTGAGTAGTAATTTCTGTAGTACACTTTAACTGAAACTATCTTTTCTAACTACCTTCTTGTCTCTATGGAGATGTCAGCGTCTTTTAAGCTATATTCCACAGTACGGCATTGAACCTGTTTACCCTGCATTTATTCGACTTCAGGTGTCCATCAGAAACATTACATAGTGCACCTTTATTAAAAAGAATGAATGGAGTAGTAAGTAGTAGTAGTAAGTAGTAGAAGCAGCACTTGTAGTCGCCATTGTAGAGTCTGTGACCCGGAGGTGGATCCATATTTAAAAAGGGACATGAAAGACAAAGTTAAGGATTTTTATGTTTGTTTATTTTTTGGTATTTCTTTGAGAATTCCGGAAGGAGAAAAAAAAACTGAACTTGTGCCCCAAAGTTAACAAAAAGTAACTAAGGAAAATGTCCTGGTGAGCCGGCCAATCTAAAATAAACATGGTGCACCACTGTCCCTACTCAAAAGAAAACGCAACCCCAAAAAACAATCCCTACATAAAACAATAATGAAAACAAGATGTCCAGACCCATCAAGGCAAAACAAAAAAGAGCTATGCTAACAAAAGCTAACGATCACCCAGGAGCATTGGAGCCAAGTGAAAAAAAAAGTGCCCAAACGTAATAGTCATTATAATAGGAGTAAAATTAGCAAAAAGACCAAATGTAGACCAGGACGAGGGGGCTTTCTACTCTCACACACCTGGGATACTGAAGAAGTCGGACTGCAGGCGGCGCTATAGTCCTGCCTCTACTGGAGCAAAAACACCACCGAAACCCGTTTAAATCAGCAGATAAGATCAGTCGTAGCAACCTCATGTGACTATTCAGTGGATCAAAAACACATTTACAAGGATCTGAAAAAAAAAAAACAACCTTGGAATAAATTATCCGAAGCCCAAACGAACCCGATTGGTCGACGGCGTACAGATGCGGTATGAAAGCTGTGCAGTTATATATGCAAATACAGTACTTTGAAGTGTATGACATCAGTGCCTGTAATTATGGTACAGATAAGCCGCCTCGGTGTGAATAGGCTTCAGTAGGGCCTCTGCCTCCTCGCTCCTCTTCTCTACACTTCAACGAGTCATTTACACAAGATTACATCCCCAACACTCTAATTACACACTGTGCACCAGTATATAGACCGTACCAATAGGGAAATAACACTCTTTTCATGTGTAATGATGGGACTTCAATGTTTTGCTGCCATCATTGGTATATACATGAAAAGCCAAAGAAATATGACAGCGTTTTATATAGGGTCTCATGTACTGTGCCGTTAAGTCAAATTAGACCATGTTCTTTTGATTTCATAGACTGTTCGTACAAATGGACATAGCTAACACACTAGCCTCGTGTGCTGGAAGCATGGCCACGCTTCCAGCTCTATCAACTCTACAGTAGCTGCGATTCACTTTCTATTGAAAAACGTGACCCACCCGTCTTAAACTGTTCGTATTACCCATGGATCTATTAAAATAATGGGATAGGGTATTGCTAGTTTAAAGCTGTCTTGAGTTGGAGTTATGACCACTCATTAGTAAAAATCACTTCTGCCCAGAACGGATGTTTTACACAGGCAGGACACCTACAGCTTTCAAAAATGTTGGATATTGTGTTGCCGATTTTGACCTATTTTTAGATCATAAACTTTTTCTCAGCTCAAAATCCTTCAGTTGTCTTAAAAACAGCCTTTTAATCGTTAGCTCGGTCTACGCTTTGCTCCGCTCTAGCTCCTCTCGCTCTGATTGGTCGAAGAGATCAAGCGATATGTGCAGCTGTACCATAGCGGTCTATGGTACATGGTATATATAAATAGACATAGCTAACATGCTAGCCGCCAATCAGGAAGTGCTCCAGGAGGCTCTTCCGGCTCCTTCTGACCATGGCTCCCATTGACTTACATTAGGATCTTGTCGCTTGTCTCAGTGGACCTGCTGCAGTGATCCTCTTCATCGTCGTTAAAATGTTCTTATTAACCCGCGACACATAATCCTGAATTTTTTATTTATTTATTTATTTATTTTTGCTATTTTGTTAGTTTAAAAAAATCCTATTCATAACATAGATCCTGGCTCCAGATTCGCTCCTGTAACCGTTAGCATCGCGAGCCTCATCTGAGCGGCGCTGAACGCTACGGGTGACGTCACACTCACTTAGTCCACTTTTTTTTTTATACAGTCTATGGTCTGCACTCCTTTTGCATACTCGAAAAGAAAAGAGCCCTACTGCGCATGTTCAACGGGCAGGGAGCCACCGGAAGTAGCTAGCCGGGCTACGCTAATCTGGAGACATGCTCCATTGACCTCGGCCCATTGACTTGAACGGACGGCCATGTTTAGACCCCATCGTTTGGTATTTCCCTGTTCTGCATGATCTTTGTTGTACAATTTTGCCCATAAATCAAGATGAGCAACAATAATAAATAATAAAACAATTAATAACAACAAATCAGGCGGCTTCTTTCGCAGAGGTCGCTCTTGCTAGCAACCCAGAGGTTTGATTGACGGCCAAACTAGCGGTGTGGGCGGGATGCGGCGTTACCTTCAACAACCTCGCTCCGGATTGTGTCTTTGGTCGCTATGATACTCGCGGTCGGATTTGCCCGTGTAACTGCCGTCCTCGATGAGCTTCACTTGACTCGTTATACAGTCTACAGTTCCCGACCCTTAACGGACAGACGAGTTCACTAACGCGCTGACATACGGCCGTGCAAAGCCTGTCGCTGCCCTCCGTTCACACAGCCGCTTCGCTTTCCGCTCCGACGGTGTAAAGGATGATCCCGTTTCCATGGCGACTATACATCTACGGAGGGGGCGACTTTTTGATGAGCGCATGAAAAGAGCCAATTTAACGTTTCCAAGTCATGTTCAAATCACACACGCCGTGAGCTCGCGCTAGTTTACATTCACAGCACAGCCGGCTGAAAACACCCGGGGTCTCGCTCTCTTTCCATCTGCTCTTACTCTTTACTCATTATCTCTCGCTTTCTCTCTCTCTTCCTTACCTTCTTACCTCTCTCTCTCATACTTTGTTTCCTTTTTCTTCCTCTTCCAGTCGTGTCCTTTCTCCTCTCTCTCTTTTTCTTTATCTTCTCGTCCATCCCTCTCTTTCCAATCTCCTTCCTCATCTTTCCCTCTCTTTCTCCATTGCTGTTTCTCTCTCTCTCGCCATCTTGCTTTCTCCTTCCTCTCCCTCTCTTTCCATCTGTTCTTCCTCTTTACTCATTCTCTTTCCCTCTCTCTTCCTTATCACTCACTCTTTTCCCTCTCTCTTTTTGTCTTTCCCTCCTTCCTCCCTCTGTTTATTATCTTTTTTTTTCCTCAACTCTTCTCGTTCGATCTTGTTCTACCTTCCACCTCTTTCTCCTCTCTCATCTCTCTCTTTTTCCTTTCTTTCTCTCTCTTGTACTTTGTTTCCTCTCTCTCCCTCCTCCAGTCTTGCCCTCTTTCTCCTTCTCTCATCTTCTCGTCCATCCCTCTGTTCTCGATCTCCTTCCTCATCTTTCCCTCTCTTTCTCCATTGCTGTTTCTCTCTCTCGCCATCTTGCTTTCTCCTTCCTCTTCCTCTCTCTCTTTTTCTCTCTTTCCATCTGTTCTTCCTCTTTACTCATTCTCTCTCTCTTTCTCTTTCTTATCACTCACTCTTTTCCCTCTCTCTGTTTGTCTTTCCCTCCTTCCTCCCTCTCTTTACTATCTCTTTTTTGCTCCTCAACTCTTCTCGTTCAATCTCATGTTACCTTCCATCTCTTCGTCTCTCTCCTCTTTCATCTCTCTCATCTCTCTCTTTTTCTTTTCCTTTCCCTTCTCACCACTCTCTTATACTTTGTTTCCTCTCTCTCCCTCCTCCAGTCTTGTCCTCTTTCTCCTCTCTCAGTTTCTCTCTTCATCTTCTCGTCCATCCCTCTGTTCCCGATCTCCTTCCTCATCTTCCCCTCTCTTTCTCCATTGCTGTTTCTCTCTCTCGCCATTTTGCTTTCTCCTTCCTCCCCCTCTCTCTCTCTCTCTCTTTCTCCCTCCCTCCCTCCCTCTATCTCTTTCTCCCTCTCGTCCTCTCTCCTGGAGGCAGACTGCACTGATGACATGGACACAAACAGCACTCATCCATCACGCAGGACACATCTCGCCCGTGGCATTTCTCGATTTAACCTGTCCCACTGTGCTCTAAACAACTCTACAAGGAAATAACGAGAGGCTAAAGTCTTAGAACAAAATGTAAACAATGAAAAACTGCAAAAGAATCCAATCATCGGCTTGTGGACGTAAGCGGATCCAGAGATTATGGATTCGATCCCCGGTAGTTCCAGTCAAACGAAGCTCATTGAGGTTAACAGTTACAATAGCGAATACGGAGCCAAGTCCCATGTTTGGAAGTTCGACCACGAGAAACGTAATGACCAGAGAGCCAATCAGGAGCGAGGTTGTTGAAGGTAATGCCCCTTCCCGCCCACAGTGCTGATTTAGAAGGGAACGGCCGCTCAACAACGATGTGGGAGCAACTTCAGGGTAAGAAGGCCCCTGAGACGTCTGTTATTAGTGTTCAGATCTTGATTTCCGAACAACATCGCAAAATGAAACACATGATCATACAGTTTTTGGTTTTTTTTGGGAACACGGCAGCTAGCGAGTTAGCTACGTCCATTTACATCTACAGTTTATTGATCCAATATTAACTAAAATTAAAGGAAGTGTCTTGTTATCCATCTGTATAACAATGAATTGAATGACAATAATTCATTTTTACCATTATTTTCCACTTCATCCCTGCTTGAACTCAGCCAACACATACATATTTTCAGGGGACATTGGGATTGGGAAGTCAAACTTTCTATATTGAAGTATCAGTCCACATATCACTCAATAACTTACTTGCAAAAACTGTACAGCAAACTCATACTTTGTGCATACTGTGTACTCTAAATATAAATGTTTTCCTGCACCAATGTTTCCTAAACTTTTTTTTCTGAAGACACATGTTTTAAAAGTCACAAACCTTTGCGACCCGAGTCCATAGACATTATTTGTAAGTCACAAAATAAGGTAGAATTGACCATTATTGAACATCGTTTTTTTATTGTTGACTGGGTAATTGTGTCTTGTGAAGTTTTAAATTATGAAAAACAGTAATTAAAGCAGCAAAAAAATGTATCCATAAGCCGCTTATTTGGACATTAAGGCCCTGTCCACACGTA
>KN493426.1:39982-71303 GCA_000787155.1 Scartelaos histophorus | reverse complement strand
AGTTTAAAGGTCGGAGAATTGGGACCCTATTTCTTCAAAACTTAGGCAAAAAGTGACTTAGGCGATTATTTTAGGAAGGTGACGATATATAAAAATATTGGGGCACTTAGATTTTTTTTGACATGTAATAAAAGTTCTGTTAACAAAACTTGATTAGCTAAACATTGACGGGAGGTTTTAATAACATAATAAGTGCTTAAAAAACAAAGATCTAAGTGCCAAACCCAGTATTAGCTAAATTATGATTTCGTTTTTAGTGTATTTAAACTGATTATGATGGTTGGGTTTAAAAATAATCTCTTCTGCTCCAGTAGCGGGATATTATTTCCTGGAAAAATGCCATGGTAAAATATTAAAGATATCTAAGTAAACAAGCAACTAATGCCACCAGGACAAATTACAGGTCAAATAGACAGATATAGATAGGATGATCCAACAAATAAATTCTAGGCAAAGCAATAACATTTCTAAGGGGAGAAGCAGGTAGCCCACCACAGTATAAAGAACATGATTTTAAAGAAATAAAACCAAGTAAAAACGCAGCAGAGGTAATGATGATGTTGGATTCTTGAAGTCGGGAGCTAAACAAGGTCATGCAGAGGCAGCACTGTGAATCTCTTGGGGAGATGAAATGATGCACAAAAAAGAAGCAAGACTCTGCATTTTTAACAGTGAGGAGGTACATGCTTTAGTTTAAGTAGTTTAAGTCATTTTAATTATGATGAAATATGAGTCAGGTTAGAGTGTGGGAGCTACGGGTGGTTTTGAATATGATCAGAAGATGAGTAGTCGCTTACATTTACTTAAACAAAACTTTCTACTTTTAAAATACTTCTTATTTGTACAAGAGTAATTCAAGTAGGCCTACCACTTTTACTGTTTAACTACTGCTGGCTGTGAGTAAATCAAAAGTGACTAAAGCTTTATTTTGAGATTAAAGAATTGAAAGTTTTTAGTGCTTAGATTAGATTTTTTACAATTTTTCAACAGGAAAAATGTGATCCTATGACTATTATAGCAATTATTTAGTTATTATTTATTTAGATGATAACTTTTTACCTGTACACATTTAATAATAGTAATAATTTTATAGTACTCTACAGTTTTTGTATTTGTTGACTTACTGGCCAGTGTGCCATTTCTCCTTATTGGACAGTCGCTCCAAGGCAGAGGATACTGGAACGATTGGAAGAAGTAAAAGATGCTCCAACCGATGATGACATTATAGTACAGCCCAACGAATCCACACACCTGTAAAACAGTAGAAAATGTATAATACGTAAAATCATAGTTTTTATGCATTGCCTGGAATGTTCCACAGTACGGCAGGAAAATGATCTTGCATATAATCAATGTGTTTTATTGTGGGCTCAACTCTCTTCAGATCTGACTGATTTGATGACATGACCTGCTTCAGGATCAGTGCCGTACTGTGAAACAATCCAGGCAAAACAGTAACACCTTTATGATCTTCATGGACAGAAGTCAGTAGCAGATCCTCTACCACAGAAGTTACACAGAGCATCTATAATTCCACAGATCTAGCAGAGGCTTATTCGTAGCATGCCGGTCTGCTGTCACTCTTGTGTATCTTGTCAATGAGGACATTCAGAGTCTAAATAAAGCTGGGAAAAGCATGAATAATTAAAGTGCTCTCCTTTCAGCAGTGATATGGGCAGGATATTTATAGCTCTGCAGCAGTGTTTTTGCTCAGGGAAGGCGGAACCTTTGATTCCCAGATATTCCAGTAGAATGAGTGCTCCAGAGAGAGAGAGACGCACTGACACCACATGCATTCTGGGTAAAGATCAGTTTCATGGTGATATTGACTTTCTGTACTATACTACATTATCTCATATGTGTGGAGATGAACAACAGTACCTGAGTAAACAATAGGGCTGTATGTTACATAAACAGACTTACAGTAAAACAGCCCTTCTTCTCAGTTAAATAAATGCAGTCTTAAAAGGTTAAGTATATAACTTTTTCTGTCCGACAGCTCTTTATCTCCTTTGAGACATATAATTGCTTTGTCTGTAATGTTCCACAGTATGGCATTACATTTATGTATCGTTTATTTTGTCAGTCTTTTTTTTTTTAATCTTGCAAACAAAATCAATTCTTCTTGTCCTCTCCACAAATATAACTTGTAACCTGGCCTGGTGATGTTGCCTGCTTATATCCTTGGAAATAGGTAAGTTTAATGCCATATCATGGAACATTACAGTAAAAGCAATAACATCTCATGGAGACAACTTTAAACTTTCTGCAACTTATATTTATTCTCTACTTCTATACCATTCCATTAGAAAATGAAAGTATAGCTCCTGTCTATTTCACTTTGTCATTCAGATCTGTGTAGAACAGTGGTGGCCCTGCACCGATTTACTGTAGACAAAAGTGAGACCGGGATGGACTGTGCACTGCGCTGCAAAGAATTTGATGTGCACACTGAACATCTGAGCAGTGTGTGATCGCGATCAATTTAAAATTTTTTCCCTAGCGCTCATGCCACTCCTCCATAAAATACCAGTCCAGGTGGCTGCCCTGTCGACCCAGGACCGCCCCTGGTGTGCAAAATAATGGATTATTGTCCGTCAATTTAAAGACATAATAACACTGTTGACATTATTATGTTAGAGGAAGAGACCATTAAGGTGAACAGTTGATCTAATAAATCAAATTCTCCCCAAAAAATCAATGAGAAAAGCAGCCCAGGTGACACTGAAAGCTTTATCACAAAGAAACATGTCATTAATAAGGCTGCGGTGTTATAAACGCTCTCACCATCAGACTGGACATCCCAATCCCACCCAGACGAGGACAGACATAGTTCCACACACCGATGCTTCCTCTGCGGATCTTCTGTCCCACGGCCAGCTCAAGGAAGAACAGTGGGATCCCAATAATGAGGAGGAGGATAAAGTAGGGCACCAGGTAGGCTCCTAAAACATGGAGAGGTTGTGTTACTACATTTTCACTGTATATTTTTGAAAATTGGGTGAGTGAAATTTATGTCAAAACAAGTTGCTTTATAATTTGTTGCAAGTTTATTTATGTAACCACTTTTGGTGGCTCTTAACACCATAAATTACACTAAAGCAAACATACAAACAAGGTGTGAAGTGCTTTGCCCATGGACACAATAGAATAGAACCTTTATGTTATCTTATATGTGTGAATAATAAAATATGTTCTGAATTCTTTTCCATTCAATTTTACAAATGGTCTTTTGAGACTAAAAGCTTTGTTACACAGGAAAGAGCAGACACTGATAAGTGTCCACAGCACGCAGCTTTAATGTGTTTGTAATAGCCCCACAGAGGGTAAATTAGACAGTGAAAAATAGCCTTAGTCAATGCCCCATAACCTTGGACTAAATGAGTCTGCAGTTTGTAAGTTATCATTTTTGTATTTATTATGTTGTATTTCTAAAACTAACCCTGCTTCACTCTTATGTAGCTTTAGCCCAGAGATTAACTAATGTATCAGATGAATCTCAAGGGAAGCTTAGCTGGTCTGAGGTGTACTATTACACTCATTTTGTTTGCTGTTTCGTGAGTCTGACCTGCTGCATTACAGATCAATAAAGCAGCTATATTTAGAGATACGTTTTCCATAGAGGTCCCTTGATTCGAGACAATATTAGTTTGGGAGTGCCTGCATGTGTTGACCAGTGGCTTTTGGACCATTTAGCAGGTGAACATTAATCTATAACTATTGCAATATTTGTTTGGAATACATGCAAAAAGGGTAAAGGTTGACCAAACAGAAATAAAAATGCAGTCACATTAACAGAGGGTTGTCAAAATAATTGATAGGGAGAAACACTCAAACTAGTATAGAAAGAAACCATACTCATTTCAGCAGGTATCTATACTGAAACAAATGTATAAATCGGACAAAATTAGACTTGTCCTGCCTAATTTAAAACTCTTGACTCTTGACTCTAATCTATATCAGGACTATAATGCCACATGGTACTGTTAAAGAATGTTTATTTTGTGCTGAAAAATACATTATGTTGTATAAAAAATAAAAAAATTTGTTTGCCATTTGTTTGACTTACCTCCTCCATTTTTCTGACACAAATAGGGAAAGCGCCACACATTACCAAGTCCTACAGAAAATCCAACCTGTGCCAGGATGTACTGCAGTTTGCTGTTCCAGGCAGGGCGTTCCTCATTGTCTGGGACCTGTATCTGAGGGGCCTTCTTACCCCCTGTCCCAGAAACATTCAGAGAGCTGTTCTTATAGTCTAGTGGCTCTTCGTGAGCGAGCAGATCAGCCACAGATTCAGTCACATGTTCATGGCTTTGCGCCCTGTGCGTCACTTTACTGTTCTTCGGCATCAGGAGGTCAGGTGAGGGGCGAAATAGGACTGGACCAGGTCAGATGGGCTCAAGAGGCTCTCTTTTGCAGGACAGTATAGTGAATCTGAAAAAATATAAAATAATTTTATGGTTAGAGCATTATTGTCATTCATTGCCATAATGTACATATAACAACCACAAGGAACACATACACCACAATAAAGTTCTATTTATTCAAATAATTTCTGAACCAAATTATTCAAATGCATTTAAATGGCAAAATAATAAAAAATAATAATATGCCAAATAAAAAGTATTGATTTTACGAACATAAATAAGGCTCTTGCATTTACTGACAAAGGATTGACTGTAGACATCTCAATTAAAACGATCCAATTATTGATGATTAAAAATTATTGAATCTTGATCTCAATTCAAAATTGGTTAATTTCCCAGGGATACCATAAAATAATATTAAGATTTTAAAACCAATTTCAATGTCAAGAATGAAATAATTCTGATTTTCCTTTGGCAAAGATATCAGCATTGTCACTTCATTTGACACTCAATAAACCTGTAATATGGCACACTACAAATCTATCACTCTATTTGCCAAAAAAAGAAAATCACACCTAATTCAACTTCAATTTTGGCCTTTAAAAACTGGCCCAAAATTACCATTCTAGGAAACTATTCCATTCAATTTACCAGTTCTACAAGATTAACTTCAGTGAGGCTTTCCTCTCTAAATCCTGTAATCCTCAGGCAGCAGTTTTCATTCATTCAGATTTACCCCATGTAGTTTGGGATGTCCTGAATATCGTTATACACAGAGGTGCTCACCAGTTCACCTGAAGAATGCCTTTATACCTACAGGGTTAGTGCAATGAAAATGGAAATGCTATTCTCTGAAGTCTAAATGTTAATGTTCAGTCTGTTCCACATAATGCTCTATAGCCTCATCACATTTTATATGCAGACTTTGCTGTATACCTTCATAGTTATAAAACATTGTTAGACATGCACAACATTTCATCCCAAATGATCTGAGAATTTGTGCCGAAGATGTTCTTTTCCCATCTATTGCAGATGTGAGCATGTGGAAATGATGCAATAATCCGGGTCCATTCAGCAGCACTGCTGCTCAGCCCTCTCCTCTATAATCCTGTGTAGTGTACATTAACATCACTGCACTCTCTCTCTCTCTCTCTCTCTCTCTCTCTCTCTCTCTCTTCAATCCCACACACATCGGCCAAGACACTTAATATCAATCACTACAGCATAATTCATTCAGGAAAGTAAAAAGCCCCATAAACATCACCAATAATCCGTGGAACATGGACACGCTCCGGTCATGTGCACAAAACATGCCCTCACCATCAATCAGACTTTAAGCTTTGAGTCATTTGAATTTCTCACTCATTTAGCGATGATGTGCAGCTGAATGACATTTGCTCCTGGACCTTAAACATCGTTCTTGGTAACAACACTTTTATTGCTGTTTATTGATTACTTTGGCCACACTCGACCTGATGTCAAAGTGACCCTCAAGGGCCTGAATAAGTAGCAGAGTAATACTACTCTTGCTGTCTAAAAGACCAACAAATGCAGGAGACCTTTGAATGTTAATTACATCAACACATATGACCAAAACAAAACAAGCACGTGGCCATGTCCCAAAGCAGTTGTCCTGTTTAATAGTGCAACCCAATAAAAAGTAAACAACAAAAGTTTTACCTAAACCTCCTATGCGTCCTGTGCAGTTCTTGTACTTCACTGGAGATTAACGCTCGTATCCAGACAGAGACATGGACTCATCCGGATGCATCGCTGTTATGAGTGTGTTTGGACCTGAGCGCACTCAGGACGCTGGAGGACGGAGCATCACATGCTGCTGCCCCGCTCCCCTCCAACATCCGCACAGGGAGGGGTGGAGTGGACCAAACGTGACGCACATAGCGCAGCACCTTTAAATGCTACGTTTAAAAAATGATCAACTTTAGGCGCTCATTCATGTCGCTAACACTATTGTGAGAATTTCTTTTGGTGAGTGGCTCGGGCAAATGAGAGTTGGACAGACGCTATCAAGGTTATCCACTCCCACCTGAGGAGGTGCTCTGACGCGCCGCGCGTCACCGCTGGAGGTGAAAACACGCCGCTTCTGCATGAGCACTTGAAAGGTCCTCACATGTCAGAAGAAGTGGCTGTTGTGGGGAAACATAGCAACGAGTCAAAGAATAACTCTGATGTGGTGGGATGAAAGGTGCAGACAATAGGAAAAAGCGTTCTTATATCCACTGAGTAAAGCTGTAGCCTATTTTAAAAATAAATCTTCACATCCCTGCTTGATAACATAGACATAGTCAAATGTTCAGGCTACAGGAGTCATTCCTTTTACTTTTGCATGTGAATAGATTATTGAATTTGTCTGTTGAATTACAGGTCAGGTGCAGGTGCATTGGTGGTCTGAGTTCTTTATTGTGACAGAGGACACACAGTGACACATCACAGCCACAGTAATAAATCACCCAAAATAATCTTACAGATTATTAAATACTTTTACAGAGAAAAAGAAGATCTTATCCACATACCATTAGTCATTCTGACTATGTGCAGCTTTTCTGTCTTGGCCTCTATCAGACTCTTACATTTTTCACTTGCACTGCAACTTTAATATTGTTCTGACATTCATCCAGGGCTATATGACCTCTATCAACATACAATAGGGGCTATACATGCATGTTTTTTTCAAGGTCACTTACAATTTCAGTGTCAGGTCATCCAAAAACAAAACCTCATCTGACAGAACAAAGGTTAATTTGGCTAGTGCTGCTAACTGTAGTACCAGAGGTGCAGATACAGTTTGTTTGTTAATGAGCATTCATACTAGGTAATTGGGAAACATGACTCCCTGCTGTGTCTCTGCAGCAATTTGACCTTTTCGAGTCCCACTTTTTGACGCATTTCTCAGAACTGACGATGTGAACAGTTACCACAGCAACCTCGGGATCATATGACTCTGGGATCTCTTTGCTTTCTCTGGGTCCTCCTCAGTCCACAGCCTCACCTCATCATGATTCGTCTCAATATAAAGTGAATTTTTATGGCACTAACCAAACCTGTAAACAATTCTATTTTAATTTAGAACTATTTCTATCTTTTACAGTTAAACTTATGTCAGTCCTTGCTTAAAATTTTTAATGGATCATATATTTATAGCTATGGGACTTTATAATGAATTATATTGATGAACCTCATTAATCCTTATTTATTTATTGCTACTTTTAGGAGATAAAATAAACATTTGTCTTATCTCAAGACAGGTTATCAGTACATTAATTTTACACTATAGATTCAATATTTTGATCACAATATAACATTTCTTGTAAACAGATTGAATAATTGTCATTATCAAATAATTAATGAGGCCTGGGACTATTTACTCAGTAGAACAGCTGCCCTCTGTTTAGCAAATGTTCATACTGTCCCATTAGAATAGGGACACAGTCAGTGAAGTTTATTCTTTTTTTTTCTTCATCCTTTGTTGACTATTTATACATTTATTTCAAGACACTGTATAATCTGTGAAGTTTCCTTACTGACATTTTTTATATCTCAAATACACACAGTTGAAGTTTTCTGCAGTTCACCTTGAGGTCTTCCATTATCCTAAAAAGACTCCGTAAATGACACTACTTAATCATAAATTGTTGAGAAAAAGGGGTATAGCTTTATCCACTGCAAATGAACCTAAATGTAATAGATTTAGGATGCATCAGGGTACAGGTGAGTGCAGGTGTTCTGGCAGTGGTGAAAATGGGTCATGGTGGCCTCCAGTACACTGCAGTTCTTTTCAACACACCCTTCACACAAAACAGAGTGCTCTAGTAACAAACACTCCCAAATGATCAGTGCCACAATTAGTGTTATTAATAGCATTATTTTAATCAAGCTGATTTATTTTTCTGTCTATATTTCTTCTTTCTCTTCATATTATTATTATTATTATTTCTTTGTTATTATTATTTCTTAAATATCAAAATGAAAATGAAAAATGAAAAAAACAATGAAACAAACAAAGAAACAAAGAAACAAACAAAAAAAACAAAAACCTTTGACTTATTGTGACATGTTGCTTCTTAAGGACTATGGTTGCAAGACAATAAATTAGAGCTTTATCTTTGTCATTAACATTACTTTATGTAAGTGGTTGATTTGTGTCCAGACAAACGCCAACAGATGGTGTCTCAAAAAGGTCAGTCCACCCACTGGGGCAAGGGCAAGCTCCTGCCCCTATTTTTTGTCAACATAATCCTCCTGAAATAGGTTTTATGTAATAGAACTACAAAGCATAAGCTTACTCTGTGAGTCTCCTTCCCTCTCTGAAAAAAGTATGTTAATAATAATAGGCCAATATAGCCGCAAGCGGCAATGATCGCCCTTGCATGCGCCTACGCCACGAATCACAAATGCTGCATCCACAAACACCACACCCAGCAAACGCCCCGCCTTGCAAATGCCGCACCCCACCCTAAGTCTAATAACCGTAAATCCATACCACAACACTAACACCAAGCCCCAACTATAACCCTACCCCTTAACCTAATCTTTATAACCTGCCAGTTTTTTACATTTTTGCGTGTCTATATAAAAAAAATTAAAATAAAAAATTCAAGATGGCGGACTTCCGGCTTGTAAAGTCTTATCTGTTCAGGCTCAGGGTTTGTAACCACAATTTAAATTTGAGTGAAATTGGCCAAAGTGTGTGCGATTTGACGTTTTTTACCATTAGAATAACATGGAGAGTTTATGTTGTTACTATGGCCACACCATAAAAAATATGGTGTGGTGTGTCATTGACTTTTTGGATCAGGATAGTTTTCAAAAAATTTCAGATATTTTTGAAAATGATTATTTTTTTCTCCCATAATAAAATAAAAATTTAATAATAATTACATTTCTTTCAGATAAGGTAGCTTGCCCTAGGAGGAGTTCGTAAAAGCTTAGCTTAGCTTAGTTTAGAATGAGAAATTCAAATGACTTAATCAAATATTGCTGCCCCCTGGTGGAGTGGACAGCATTAGCATTAGCATTATAATCTAAAATGTTTATTGTTTATTAAAATGTTTATTTTAATATTTTTTATTATTATTTTTATGTTTGGGGGCGCTGACCAGTCATTTTATTTCTTAAAAAAAAAAAAAAAAAAAAAAAAAAAAAAACAAAATTTCAGGACTTTTCGTCATTGTTCAATGGGTGAAAAATGGGTGAGTTAGTTAGGAAAAATATAACAAGGAAAGAAAGAATAATATTCTGATACGAGAAGAATGTTCGGCTTTTTTGGTCGACGAACTAAACATTTTCGGAAAGGTCTGGCGCATTGCTACGTGATGGAGGGTCCCTGGTCAACATCGCTAACATCGCTTAGTAACATCGCTTTGCGATACTAATAAGCCTAATAGGATATTATATGTTTGCCTAAGAATAGGGTCTACCCACGGATCTATTAAAATACCCCCATCTGGTGGTAAAATTAATATATCACATCACTTTGAGATTTAAACAAGACTGAGAGAGTTTAGAAACTCAGATTAGAGTTGAGTTGAAGCGAAATGGATGAAGTAGTAATTAAAGTAACAATATGTGTAGTACGCGAGCTGGATAGTCTCACCCTTAATATTAGGGGCGACCTACCTGCTAAGGAGGTTAACTCCTTAAAATGTCTAAATAAGGATATGATTGGATATTATTGGTATCATCTGACTCAATTATTTATGGTTTTATAGAGAAGTCTTATCAAATCGTTTTTACTGTTGTACATTGAACCCAAAAATGAGCCGCACCCAGGTTTATAATAAGCGAATGGGCTTCAGTTTAAATGACGTGACATTCCTGACAGCCAATCACTTGTCTGTTACAGGGAAGGGGCGGGACTTCCGTTACAGTAATACCAGTACATCTAAGATGGCGGACGTGTCACCCATCTGAGTGAGTAAAGAAGCAACATATAATCAAGTTTGTTTGGACCTAACTGAACTCTATCGAGACATTTAACATCGAGTTTTTGAAAGACTTCGGCCTTTGGAAATGAAAGGGAAGGAGAGATCGCCAATAAAAAAGCGCACCCGGGCTCCGGATGAAGGAAGAGACCGAGGAGGAAGCCATTCGAGCGGCAAGAAAACTGGATCCCTATCAACGTCTGGTAGCAACAGCTCAGTCCAAAGTGGCGCTTCTTCAAGGCGGAATATACACCCAGATAAAAGAGACATGAGGGACATGGAGCATAATTCATCTGGAAGGACTAGTGGCGGATACGACTATGGAGCTAAAACGCACGGAGGCGCTGATATTTCTCCCGAAGCCCGTTCCGCTTCACGGGCTCTACCTAACGCGGAATGTGAGTACAAGACTCTGAAAATAAGTGAACTGGGCAATCAGCTCAGTGACGAGGAAATAGAGGACGGGCTGTTCCACGAGTTTAAAAAGTTTGGAGACGTCAGTGTTAAGATCAGCCGAGAAAACGACGAGAGAGTAGCATTTGTCAACTTCCGGAGACCAGATGACGCACGCGCAGCCAAACACGCGCGTGGACGCCTCGTGCTTTACGATCGCCCTTTAAAAATTGAGACTGTTTACATAAACCGCAGGAGGAGTCGCTCACCCGTTTCCAAAGACAATTTTCTCCCAGGTCAAAGACCCTCGCACCCTCAAAGGCCGCTCTCGCCCCCTGTAGGTTACAGAGACTACCGCCTTCAGCAGCTAGCCCTGGGCCACTTGCCCCCGCCTGCACCCCCGCACATCAGGGACTTGGAGCGGGACAGGGACTTTTATGACAATCGCAGCAGACCACCGTTCATTTCCGAATGCTTTCGTGATGATGACCTGTTGAATTCTGAAGACGGACAAAGGCCAAACCGCACTCTGTTTCTGGGAAACCTTGACGTGAGTTTGACTGAGAGTGACCTGCGCAGAGCCTTTGACCGCTTTGGAGTTATCACAGAGGTGGACATAAAGAGAGCAGTCAGAGGCCAGTCTAACACTTATGGATTTATTAAGTTTGAAAACCTGGACATGGCCCATCGAGCCAAACTGGCCATGTCTGGGAAGGTCGTGGGTCACAGCCCCATAAAGATTGGTTATGGAAAGCCCACGCCCACCACTAGACTGTGGGTTGGAGGACTGGGCCCGTGGGTCCCCGTTTCTGCTCTGGCTAAAGAGTTTGACCGCTTTGGGACTATAAGAACTATAGACTACAGAAAGGGGGAGGCGTGGGCATATATCCAGTATGAGAGTCTGGATGCGGCGCAGGCAGCTTGGACTCACATGCGTGGCTTTCCACTGGGAGGCCCAGACCGCAGACTAAGAGTGGACTTTTCAGAAGCTGAGCCACGCTACCAGCAGCAGCCATACATGCAGCTACCACTGCCAGTGTCCCACTTTGACCTGGTCCCAGAGCCCTTTTCTCATAGACTACCAGACCCTGTAAGACTGAGGGACAGGTCTCCTCCTCTTCCAGCTCGCTTCAGAGACAGAGACCCATACCCCCCCGAATGGTCCGGCATCAACATTCATGAGCGCGTGAGAGGACCCCCCTTTGACCATGCCGACCGCCTGGACCGACATTCCAGAGACTGTTGGACTATAGAGCATGAGCGGGACCTGCAGGGCCGTGACCTGGGCCGCAAAAGAAGACATTTGGAGGACGGGTGGCGGCACGACCGTTCTCCAGACCACAGTGACTATGTCCCACGTCGTCATGGTAACTCATTAGAGCGCAGCCCCGGAGGCAGCAGCCGAGACGGCCGCTACAGTGACTCTGAGCGCCTGCCTCGGTCGGGTCGCCCTTCTCCTATCAAAGAGAGGAACAGTCATGACTTTGGAGAGAAGAGGAGAAGGACTTCCAGTCCGAGCCGACCCAGCTTGGACCGAGAGCACGGCCACAGAACCAGTGATTCTGGTAAAAGCCCCAGCAAACGGGACGAGCGCGCTGACCACACTCACTCATCAAAGACCTCACAGACCTCCAAACGGACTGCACAGAAGCTGAGCCCGGTGTGGCAGGGCGTCCTGCTGCTGAAGAACAGCAGTTTCCCCATCTCACTGCACCTGTTGGAGGGAGATTTAGAGTTGACCAGCAACTTGCTCGTGGAGGGCTCCACTGGGGGCCCCGTGTCCCAGCTGAAGATCGCACAGCGACTGCGCCTGGACCAGCCTAAACTGGATGAAGTCTCTCGTCGCATCAAAGCAGCGGGGCCCAGTGGATACTCCATCCTCCTGGCTGTTCCAGGGAAAACCGAAGAGGCTACAGACAACAACTCCACGGAGCGGCCACTGAAAAACCTTGTGTCTTATCTGAAGCAGAAGGAAGCGGCTGGCATCATCAGCCTCCCTGTAGGGGGCAACACTCGAGAGAAAGACCACGCTGGAGTGCTTCATGCTTTTCCTCCTTGTGAGTTCTCGCAGCAGTTTGTAGATGCTGCGGCCAAAGCCTTTGCCAAATCAGAGGAGGACTGCATGGTCATGGTGATAATCAAAGGAGCGTCCTGAGTATTTTACACTGTTCTTTTGTCAGGGGTTGTTTACTGCACTGTGCCTTAGGGCTGATTCTGGGTCAGATTTAATTACATGAATAATTATCAGTTATGAATATTCTCTTTGTAATCAGGACATGTACATGACTGTAATGGTACTTACTCATTCAAACTCAATGCCACATGTCTCTATTGCCTTAATATTGGATTTAAGTAGAAGATTCATTTATTTTGATTATATGTTGTCATTTGAGAGAACCAATCTCCAAAGCTTCACCAACAGAAGAATGCAGTACTTTATATTTGTTTCAACTTTTTGGACAGAGAAATGTCAAAGTAGAGATGCGTTACTCATTGGTTGTTGACTACTGTAGACGAAATGAGTAAGTGCCTGGACAATAATGCAGTTCAATACAATTTTATTTGCACCAAATTCATTTCTATTGTAGGTTTTGATTTTGTCTTTATACTTAATTTAAATGCAATGTGTTGAACTGCATTAAGACAATACATTAGACACATAAGACCATTGTGCATCAACAGTGCAAAAATGCCTAATAATTATATCGTCTTATTTTTATAACCTGGCATATATATATTCAGAAAACATAATAATTTAAAGCAGTGTTTTAGATGACTAAAAGTCTCAGAAGACCTAATACAGAGATATTATTTTGTTAATTTCAAGATTGGTCTGGTCTGGCCTCAAACATTGGATAATATTTTTATTTTAATATAGCTGCCCCAACAAAGCATGTATTGTGTAAAATGTCGTTTCTCTAAAGAATTATGTGAATATATTTCCTACAATCATTCAGATCGATAATATGAACTATGGACATTTGTGAACCGTACCAGCAGTTTACTGCTTACTTTAATGGACTATTAAGTTTTCATTTGATTTAAGTACTGTGTCTAAATGAGAATGATTATTGCTGTATACTCAGGAGATGCTCTGGAGAGAAATATGGAGAACATCTTTGCTCAAGAAGCAACTGTCAGAGAAACACAAAAGTGCAACATGCACTTACATACATTTTGTCTCAATAAATTTGCTCTTTCGTGGGAAACCGCCTTGGAAGACCGATTTGTGACCTTTTGTGTTTCTGGAACCTTTTCGAGGAGGAGAGCGAGAGGGAAGACAGCTGCAGTTTGTCATGAGCTATTCATGAGGCCAGTGCTATTGAAAATGGCCTAACCCTAGAATACTTTTGTAGATTTATGATTACTGCTCAGATGTGGCTTGTCTGGAGCTGCGGATAACAAACTTCAGTATTCGACATCCTGGTTCCTTAATTGACTAGCCAGGTCCTGCTCTGGCCCACTGGAGCACTGACAGAGCACCTGTGAAGGAGCAATGCTAACGTTTGTATAGTTGCTTTTGGAGTGAAAGGAGCTAGTCAGACTTGAGATACAACTGATGGTGAAGAAAATCGTGACACTGAGACAGCTTTGTTTGCCTTAAATTGGAACAACACAGTCGACTGTAGATATAAACATTTATTAAGATACTTTTCAAACGTACTGTGCTGCAAAACGAGAAGCAAAACTCCAACAGGATGTTTACAGGACACTGGACCCTTCTCCAGACCCTAGTGTCCCCTGTGTGCCTACAGCGTAACCATGGTAACGTATTTGAAGTAGACAGCACTGGTATGTATCACTACGTCAAGACTTAACCCTGTGTTAATCGGCTGTGGCTATAACATTTTGAGCTGTGAAGTACCTAAACAGCTCCACATCCATAACTAAGATTGCAAATGTGGCCCAGTAACATGTAACTAAAAGTAAATTGGTAAGCTTTCTGTTTGGAAATGTGAGGAAAAACCAAACTTTTTTGCAGTCTTCAACATGAGATTATTCTGAAATTTAGCTCAATTGCAATTAGAGTTTGAACATTCCTACCCCTCCCATCTAATGATACTGAGATTTTACAATGAACTGAAAAAGAAAACTTTACTATGTGTTCCCAAATATAGCCCAAAGGGTAGCCTGTGTATTGCAATGATGGAGGTGTCATTTAATTGTGGGTGTGGTTGACAATTTTCATTCATTACATTTCATATGAGATCTATTGGTAAATATTTTTTATGTATAATTTGTGATTCAAACGTGTTTAGTTCCAGATTCTGCAGAGCTGACGGTGCAGGCAATGCTGGGGTGAGTATAAAGTTAAACCTTTTCAGACATTTATTTATTTCTAAATATATTTTATATAAATAAACTCCATGAACAGAAACCCTGTGTATTGCCTGTCTTGTATCTGAAGCTTTTGGGTGAAGTTGCCTTAGATTTTTAAAAAATAATAAATAAATAGATATAGATATACACACAGAAAAAAAGTAGCCTCTTAGGCCTAGACTTGAATTAATGGTAAGAAATAAGGACACAAAGTTGTTAAGTTGCATTTAGCTCTGATTTGGCCACTACTACTGGTGTTTGAGCGTTGATATAGAGCCTTCCACTAGATGGCGCCTGGCCCCCGGGACTGCACCTTCCCCGTGTGAATGTTTCGGGAGGAGTCTAAAATTGTAATGACTCATCTTCAGCATTTACACGTCTACCAGCTCAACTCCAAACACTCACACCTTCCGCATCTGTGAGATTTACGAGATTCCCCCTCTCTGCTGCTCTTCTAATAATCTGCCATTTATTAATGATGCTATATTTGGTAACCACATATATTCTATTCAATTCAATTAAAATTGCCAAAATCTTATAATATATTGCTGCCCAATTCACTGTTGGTGTGAATTTATTATGTGCAGGACTAAGTGTGTAAGTGAAGCAAGCAGGGTCAGTTTGAGTTTTTAGTTTGGTGCAGTGCAGTAGGGAGCAGGACACTTGACAATGATTCATCTTCTTGCCCGTCTGTAACAGATTAGACAGATTAGATATGACAAAAAAATATAAAGAAATCTCTTAACCTTTGTGAATTCACTATGGTCTCATGCACATTTAAGGGTCACATTAGTGCATATCTTTATCAAGAGGACTAAGTAAGACCACTTTGTATTCTTATTTTAAGAAGAGTTTAGTTTATCAGTTCAGACCAGTTTTAGTGGATAGATTGATTTACCAATCCAACTTTACACTGTCCTTTGTGCCTCAAAGCAAGGGGGTATCAGGTTTGATTTTTCCACTTTTTTTTCCACAGTTGGAGAATAAGTTATCCTCAATCTTCCACCTGGTCTTGAATAAACCTTAAGATTGTTTAGACATCATTTACTGAGATACACATTTTTACACAATTACAGTGAGAAGTTTGCTTGTAGTGAAGAAATGATAAATTCTCTTAAGTGTTGTATAACTGTGACCTCAAATGAATTATCACCTTACATAATGTGTTATTCCCTCTGTATCGAGTCAGCCCTGTGTGCTTCCTGTCCCAGGACAGGATACTTATAATTTTAGGGCCAACGAACAGATGAAGCAGATACACACGTGATAATCGGATTCCCTGTCCCAACTCTTTCCACTCCAGTGACCTGTGGGCTCTTCCATTTCACCCTCAAGTGAACAGCACAATGTCATTAGTGTGACTGTGAAACATAAGCCAAGGCTGCAATGCATGAACAAGGCAGGTTTATTTAATAGCTTCTGAACATATTTACAACATAGGGAGAATACAGCAACAATCAAGAATACTTTTAATAGACTATGTCATTGCACACATGACCCACAGTATAGCAGTTACAAAGGCAATACAATAACACAACACGGGCTATTCTTTGGTAATAATAAATTCATTCAACATTCACTGCACTGTCTAAAGACTGATCAACCATAACATTATGACCACTGTTATTCTAAGTTCTGTTAAGACACATATAAACAATTTTAGCAACAACAACAAATATTGGAAGCTGAACTCCACGTCTCCACATGCATCACATTGTTTTACTGTCCCTTTTTGGACTGCCCTGCTCTGGCCTGGGGTTGCTAAGCCATCTTGATTTGGCCTCTGTCAAACTCAAGGACACAATGTTCACCAGCTGCTTGTTAACCCTGTGTCATTCATTTGACCAGTCAGTGGTCATAGTGTTGATGTGTGATCAGTTCATTTGCATAAAAGAGCTGCATAATTAGGTAGGGTATGTTGATATATGGCTACCATCTTGGCTGTGCTTAATAGAATCCTATAAATCCATTTAGAAAGCACTTCACTGGCAATGTTGACGTTTGTCCATATAAATGTGATACTGTCTGACTCTGCTCTGTTGTAAGAGGCTATTTCTGACCGCAGTTTGGACTTAGTGAGTGGAACTCTAATACCCAGAATCCTTCATGTTGTTTTCTGTCAGTGTAGTGTCTCGGGCCCTCTGCTCTCACTCTGAAATCAGCTGCCCAATATGGCGCCAACAACATTTGTGTAGACATGTTTTAGCTTCCCAAGTGTTGTTCTACATTAATCCAATGCAAAGTAACTTGTTTAAGATCTATATAATCTAACAAGTACAAAAAGTCAGGTCACATTTTATGTCCAGAGGTACTATTAGCTACTCTAGAAGTAAAAGCTACTGTCCGTGCTGCCTCAAGCCTGAACAAATGGAAAGGTTGCATAAAAATACTCTAATCTTAAAAAGCATAATATATGCAATTATTAATTATATTTAAATTCATTTGAAGGTCTTTTTAAAACTGTCTGTGTAATTTCTGTAATTTCTGTCATTCAGGTAAAATACAGTCTAATAAAACTTTAGTCCAGTTGATAAAATTTAATTTTCTTTTATAAAACAACAGATGCCAATCTTGGGATTCCTTTGTGCCTGCAGTCAAGAGTAAGTAGTCTTTTTTCTTGCCTATATAAAGTGCCTCTGATTTCCTTTTGAAAGGTGTTATATAAACTTCTGTATTATTATTATTATTATTATTATTATTATTATTATTATTATTATTATTATTATTGTTGTTAGTTTATATACAGATAAAACCACAGCTTTCTTTTCATCTAAAGGCTAGATGTTTCTAGTTCTAAATACTGTATTGCTGTTTCAAAATGAATTATGCATAGCTTAATGTTTATCCTTATCTATTGCTCTACAACATAAAATATTATGTAGTAAAAATCATCATATAACTGGATGTGAAGTCCACCTGAAGAAATTGTAACATCTTCACTGCATAAGAGCATTGCTCACAGAGTTACAGCTGTGAGGTGCAATGTACCCTGACAGGAATGTAAAACACAGAACAAAGTCATGATGAACATAAACATAGGGGCAGCATTCTCAGTGAGTAAAAATATTTTAAGCAAACTCAAAATGCCATCCCAAATGTCATCATGCACACTTGGAAAGATGATATATATAGCTACTTGTAGCCTTTCATACAGTATTTGTAAGGACTTAGCATTGTGTTCTGTGCTTGGAAAAGCTACAAGGTTGATTTTCTAAACAACCATTGGAGAATACAGGTGCCCAGAGCAGCCAGAACCTATGTCAGACTTGTGTCTATCTGTGGCCTCACCCTGCCACTCCTCATCCTCCTCTCCAATTGGGTTCAGACGCCCATTCTGCTTCAGCTGCTCCTCCATGAAGCCCACATGTTTGTAAGAGAAGACGTGTCCCCCCGTTGGTGATGATGTGTTGTCCTGGGCCCTGTTTGCAATGCTGATGGTGGAGGAGTGCAGGCTGTCTCCAGGGTCAGTCTTCTCCAGGTCTTGCGCTGGGCAGCAGGGGCAGCGGCACGGTGTAAGGTACAGGTAAATCAGCACAAAGACCACCGTGATCAGACAGCCCACCAGAGTGGTGTAGGCGGTCTTCAGGTTCTCCAGCCCCCCGCTCATCGTGCCATTGAACACCAACACGGTTACATACAGGGTTTCATTGAAAGACTCTCCACTAGCATAACACGTGTAAACCCCAGAGTCCTCAGCTGTGAGTGGGCCGATCTGCAGACTCCCATCATCAAGCATCAAAGCCGTCTTATGAGCTGGGGACAGCGGCACATTCCCAGGAAGTATCCAGCTCTTGATCACGTTCCTCTGACGGGTGTCGCAGTCCAGAACCAAGAACTGTTCCAGGAAGGACTCTCTGTTCATCACCATGACCTCGCTGCAGTTAAGGTAGACTTTGTTCAGGTCCATGACAGCCATCTTCTCCTTGGCTGAGCCTGGCAGCACACAGGTGTGCTCATCCTTGTAGTCTGAGGCCGAGCTGAGCTCCATGTTGTACCAGCGGGCCACCAGGTCATACAGCTCACAGCTGCAGGGAACTGGGTTTCTGTGAAAGTACAGACCGTTTTTGATCCAGGCTGGCAGCTCTTGCAGGTCATTTAGGGGCAAGTTTTTGATCTTGTTCCCGGACATGTCCAGCAGCTTCAGAGTCTCCAGTCGGCTACGCTCTTTGACCAGCTCCAGGGGGAAGCGGGATACCTGGTTGTTGCTCATGTAGAGTTTCTGAAGACTCATTAGGCCGGCAAAAGCCGAGCGGTCAATCTGAGTGATCCTATTGTTGTATAGCAGCAACACCTCGAGGTGCTCCAGAGGCTCAAAGATGAACTCGTCAAGCTGCTTCAGGTTGTTGCAGGACAGGTCCAGAAGACGCAGCCGGGTCACATACACAAAAGCCTCAGTAGAGAGGAAGTGCAGCCCATTATGGCTGAGCTGCAGCGTGTGCAGACGGCTCAGTCTGTTGGGAGTCCAGTCTGCCTTCAGCCGAGTAATGGAGTTAAAGCTTAGGTCCAGGACAGCAGTAAATGAAGGAAGCTCTGTGGGGATCTGGGTCAGGTTTGCCTTGGAGCAGCTGATGATGTTACTGGCGCACACACAGGACTTTTTGCAGTCCAGAGGCATTGGAAAGAATTGAGTAGCCAATGAAGGCATCAGTAATAGCAGACAGAGTACAATAAAGAATTTCCTCCTGAGCAGTTCCACAGAGGCATCATGGGAAATACAGCATGACACGCCCATCTTCATTGGCATCTGAGTCTGTGCTAATGGATGTGGTCCTCACAGTGTAGAGTCTGGAGCTAAAGGTGACACAGAACAGTCACTGTTAGCCTAAGATCAGGGTATAATCAAGACTGTCAACCCATTAAAGACACACTATGAGGGAAATGCAACAATAATACATCATATCTCCATGGAGACAGCACATTTTATAAGTTATTGTTGAACCAGCAGAGAACCTCAAAGAATTCAAACATTCTAGTGCTCTCATAAACTTTTAAGAAGTTGTTACATTTAAGTTTTATATTTGGGCCTAAGGTGACTTACACATAATGCAATCCAATCACATCACATCTCAATTTCTCAGTATATCCACATTTATCAGTGATTTTTTGAAATTTAGATTTGAATATGGCTGCTCTAGTATAAACAAGACCATAGTATTAGCCTATAATCCCATCTCCAGCTCCATTCTGCAGGGTTGTTCCCAAAACAGGCAAAATACGCATGCAAATATAGTACAAATTACAGTTATCTATACATATTCTGCATGTCATCTCAACATATGACCAAAATGTTATTCCCGAAGGAGTCCGTATTATTAACAGACTTGCCTGAAAGCCAGAGGATAAGGCTATTTAAAGATGCATCCGAATGAAACACACTGCCCCTACAAATGTCGGCTGTCTTAATACAAACTCAGCCCTGAAAGTAACTCCCATCTGCCCCTTTGCTGAAGTCTGGTGGTTTACCTTAAGAGGCAGAGCGGGACCGTGTAATTCTCACATGCCAGGACTGCCAGATGAACAGCCCTCAGTGTGGTCTTCCATCGGGAACCTCCGAGCACCGCAGACGGCTCCTGCTCTGCACACTGGCCGGAAGAAGTGCGGTTTGCCCTGATGAGGAAACACGCGCCTTTGACAGCTGATCCGAGGCATCTACCCCTCCCTCTTTCTCTTTCTCACAGCTCCTTACGTTATTTATGTCCCATCGCCAACTCGTAAAAACACACGTGGTCTTAAATCTACATTCAATCAAGCGGAAATGTCTCTGCAAACACACTTAACCATCCGCTACGCACCCAAACCTGCCTTGCGCATTTGGTCTTCTAATTTGCACGCGTCAAAGTGATTTCCTATTAGCGCAGACGGTGATGTGCGGTCATTATGATGCTGCTGCGGCGGAGGACGGGCAAACGCTGCAGTCGGAGTGGTCTTCACACGAGGACGTGAGACGCATGAAGTCAGGAGGCTGTGCGTAAAAGGGATCAATAAGGAGACGGCGCAGAGAAACGTGAAGAGGCATGTGGTGTTTGTTTAAAATGTGGTCTCTGAGGTGGAGCTGTGGTCTGTAAATTGATTATACTTTGGCAGTCGACATAGGCCTTAATGGGCCTAATACAAATTATTGAACTAAATGAATAAAACTTTACCAGGATCAAGTTGTAAGAATTAATGATTTATGGACCAGCAGACAACTAAGAATGTGTCATAATCCAAACATGACTTAAAATTAGGTTGCTAATGAAAACCTTTACTATAAGACATAAGATACGGATATGTGATTAAATTGTAGATGGATGGTGTGGAGCCCTTCTTCTCAAGGACACAAATTCAATATGATAAATTATCACTTGAAGGTTGCCCATAGATCTGTGATTAAGTGTCAAGGTTATCAATAAGATTTATGGTGTGGGGCTGTAGAAAACTCATATAGTCATATGTCAGTATTTCAAATCAACATACCAGGTCTCCGGACCATGGGTGCTTCATAAATGAAAAGAGGCATCCAAACAGAAAGTTGAACCTTATTATTTGTATTATTATTTGTATTATTTGCATTATTTGTAAGGGATTATGTTCACCAAAGTGCCACTTTAATCTTACAGGTTACACTCTGACATTTGCACCTGTGGGATTGGATAATAACTTTTTAAATTTGAATAAGGCTCTTAAAAGTGATCTGCTAAATAACAAATCACCTAAGCTTTAATTAATCATCAAAGCACATAATTAAGCGTAAGTGTAAGTGTAAGAAAGTGAAAACCAAATGGAAGTGGCGATGGGAGAGGAGGTCAGAAAGGTCAACATGCAACACCTGTGGTTGACACAGTCGTGTTGTAATTAAAGCCTAATACTGGGACTAAGGATCCAGGACAAGCCAACTAGATCAGGTCAGTCCAGCTACGATACAGGCACTAGATACACCCACTAGACTAGAAACTTATATGTGCAATGTTGTTTATTCCAATTATAAATGTGTTATCTTTTCTTGGCAAACATAGTAAAAAAAAAAAAAAATACTGTAGAGTTTGTGTTGGGAGGTTCCTGTAAAGAAAACAAGGTCTCATGGCAGATCTCGTCCAAGTCACATCAGTCAAGTAAAGGTCACAGAAAGGTCATTGACTACAGTTAATCATCAGCAGTGCCATCAGACAGAGATTGGAAGAGCCAAGACTGTGCTGCAGCTCACAGAGTCCAGTGTGAGTCCAGTGTAGGTTATGCATCATTTATCCCTCGCTAAATATCCATCCGCACAAACAAGTCAAGTGTGAATGTTACAAAAATGCATTCTTCTTTCTTAGATGAAATATTAACAACGAAGAATGGGAAGAAAACATTTTTTTTTTTAAGTATTCAAGTGCTAATGATACATAATAATAGGTTTATTTTTTACAAGAAGGATGACAGAGGATTGAATTGTATTTCAGTAAAGAAAAGTAACAGTTGATTGAAATAGTATTGCGTATATAAAACATCTTATCACAACAGCACTTTAAAATTGCTCTTTTAACAGTTACAGATCAGATACCTCCTGTTTTTTTGTTTTTTTCTAGCTATTTGGACACAGTCTTCAGCTCCTTATACATTTACTGTTTAAAAATGGGCAGGTTTAAAAAAATAAAATTAAAAATTAAAGCCATGTCATAATGGTGTTACCTCAATCTAACGCTCAAAATGTTCTGTTCCACATTGTGATGTCATCAAGATGCAGTTTTCAAGTTAACAGCTACTCTTTACTTTTAGTTCAGTGAGGATTGGCAATTCCAGCTGAAATTATATATAAATTATTTTAGTGAAGGTGTATGGAGTTTAAAAACACAGTAGAAAACTTCCTGTATTACCACGACATCACAAGGAACAGAGTATTTTCTACTTGAGGGAAGAACTCAGCGTAAATATGCAGGATTTGTGTGTTAAACAACATTATAACATAGAAAATAGTGTAACATGGCACCTTTAAATAGCAGTAGGATTTGTACTGAATTACTAAACTCAAAAATTCGATTGTTTTAATGTGGCATCAAGTCTTGTTTTCATTCTACCCCTTTGTCATCGTCACAGCCTGTGTACATGGCATCTCTCCCTGTAATACACATACACAGTGTCCGATAACACTTATGTATGTTTGGGCTGCACATGGACAGGCAGCTGCTCTGTGTCTCAGGAGATTTACAGTTCTCTTGTGCATTATAAATGAGCTGGACACGGGAGCAGCTCACCCAGGACATCCCATCAGCTAAATGAGCCCTGCTGCCTCAGAAACAGCCCTGTTTGCAATTAGAAATAAGTAAATTATCAGTATTGAGTGTTTAGTTTGGGCAGGTTCACGTCTGGTGATGATGAGGTACATAGTGTCTGACAGTTTGCAATGACACATGGGGCAAATGACAGCTATGAAATGTGAATGAGGATCCTCTCTGTTATCTAATATTAATGCCTGGTTTCAAATGGCATCTAAAGTAAGCAATAGCCTGGATCACAATATGCTTGAGTGAATTAATGTATACAGTAATTAGGACATTACTTACATCTGTTGGTGCTGTAAATAAAAACTTTTGATCACTTAGGTTCGGTAACGGACAATGCACATGTAGTCCTGTTTCTATAACGAGTCACAGAATGCAAAAACAACAAAAGTGAGTGTCAAAAGAGCTCTCAGTCAACAGAGCACAGCACATGCAGCTCTTATATGAAACAGTGCTCAACTACAGCTGCAGACTATAATGCTTTGAGCCTCTGCTGCCACCGTCTGGACAAATCTTAGCCCGTTTAAAACATAAAAAAGACAGTTAATAAACACTTAAAAATAGGATATGCATCATTTCTATCTCAGATTTCATAAACATGATGATCTGTGTTGCCAGATATGAGGTGAACATGTGCAAGTTAAATATAGCTTTTACTGATAACCATTCTAATGTTGATTTATTCCACAAAAATACTGCACATAATGGCCTAGTTGTTTATGTGGTCATGTGGTGTGTTAGTACCAAGCTGATCATAAACCCGTCGAAAAGCCTTGTCGTGACCTACTTTTCCAAAAGGTGAAAACGTGCAACATGTACAAAAGGAAAGCTCTGTCCTATCTCATGCTAGCAAAACATTTACAAATGCCACACTTTTTTACTAAATAATATATTCACTTGCAAAGGCCTTGACCAGTGCACTCTATAAACCATATTTTCTTTCTTTTATTTGCAGCTCGATCTGTTTGAGAGTGCTGCAATGTGAACCGTTCTCTTCTCAGTGTCTCCAAGGCAACATTCATTACTTTGGCCTTTATCCATTATAACCTCACGGCATTTTAATAATATTTATAACATTATTATACAACATGAAGATCTGACGGATGTGCATATGTAATAAACAGATGATGCACAAGTCGTCTGTATTAACCTATTTTCTGAACACTATACTTGTGTAGGCTTCTGTGCTGTGGGTAGAGGCATGTTTAATCCACCTTGATATTTGCACATCCAAATTTACGCCAGTTATAATTGGCAGCGAGGCTCTCTGGGGTTAGCGCAGCATTCACCATCCTTTTTAGTTATTTCTGAGTGCAAATGTAGTGTCTATTTTCACAGTTGCCATAGAAACTATTGTATTTGCAATGGCAGTGATTGGTGCTGCCAGCAGAGCTATTTTTGGCATGAATCAACACCTGATATATACAATTATAGATACAGCGGTGCAAGTATAAGTAAGTGTATACAGACGTGTAATCAGGGAGGTAGACCAAAACATTGTCCTACACATCTAATCTAAGCTCTGGGATTTTATTTCTAGTTCTAATATGTCTTCAAAACCACAAGAAACAATTCACTAATTAATTATCAGTGCCTGTAATAAGTCTCTACAGTGTGTACAGACTAATATAGCATTAGGCATGTATAAAATGGATTCATTAATTAGAAGGAGAGACTGAAGTGGAGTCTTGTGTTGCCCTAGATAAAGCTGCAATTAGGGTGTTTTGTTCTAGCACCAAGTAACTGATGGAGGGTCTGCCACCTGCTTGACTCTACACAAATGTTATTGTTTTGTCCAGATTATTCTACTGCATACATCACCTTTTTCTATTTTTTTCCAGGCTTTGAACTACCATAATTTAAAATACCATGCTATGCCTAAAAACAACTTTATTCCAAACTTAACCAGTGCCATTGTTATAACTAATTCAAGAGAGACTTGTAGCAGTTGTGTAGTCAAAGGATTTGTAAATGTAAAGTGGATTATAATAACAGGAAACCCTACAAATGCAAATGCAAACCACCCAGCAGCTCGGTGCTTGCTCTTTCACTTGAGTAGCCTTTTCCATAATAGGCCAGATTTCATTGTCCTCTGCAGACGCCGCACACTGTATATGAGGATCATTGCTGTGGCAACCGGACAACAACTGTAATTTGGAGGCCACAACAGCAAATCCTGTCGGTGTAAATCTTGTTTCTGAGGACACTGTTTTATCATTACCACAATAAGTCAGTTTGATTAAAATATAAGTAATGTGTCATATTCTTATTTAATATACTGTTCCAGTTTTGATCATTTAAAAAAAAAAAAAAAAATCCCATCTCTAGAACCTATTACATAGTTTCATGCTTACCTTTTTGGATACATACTAGTACACATTGATAATATTGCATTTATGGTGTTAAAAAAAACGTTTAGGTGGATAAATTCATATTAGTATAAACACATGTAATCTTATTAATGTCTTCCCCCATTTTTTTCATAGGACTACAATATTGAAATTATTATTCCCATGTTTCCCATGGGAGAATTTGCCCTTGGATGCATATATATCACTGATGCATTCACATAAGGCTTTTGTTCCTTCAGCAGAATTACCAGAGTTTTTTTTTTTTTTTTTTTTTTTTTTTTTTAAAACATGCATTGAATTTGAAAAACAATTGCATTTTGTTATTGGTCTCAAACTGTTACTGATCTGTGGGCTTTAGATTGGCTTACCATCGTACAATATGTTTGAACATAACAAAACCTAAATAAAATACCTGCTAACCCTATAGTTTTGACCGCTACATGCATTCAGGGTATTCTTTTCACACTTGTAAATGCTTGTGAACATTTTAAATGTTCACTAAACTGTGAACTGAATTTAGATTTTTAAACATCAAATATGATCTAATAACACTATATTTGTCAGAAAACCATAATTTGATATTTTAGTGACGTTTGTTGTATGACCAATTAAAATGGAAAAGCACAATCCACTCTGCACAAATTGTATCATGACCATCTTTAATAATAGCTCAAATAAATGCGGCTATTTATATACCTCAGTGGCAATGAATAACATGTGTATGTGTTAGGTGTGTTACCTGGTGGGGCACTAGGACCCTGTGGAGGAGGCGGCTGGTGCTCCTGGCTGCCTCCTGCTTCATCTCTGCAGTCACAGAGTGGAGGAGAGCAGAGGCTGAGCTGCTGTGCCTTTAGAAGTGCTTTAGCATCACCAGCGTCTCCTCAGTAAAATATGTCTACCACCTTTGTCATCATCTGGGGAGAGGATGCAAGGAGAGACACATCAAGGCTAGCCTACAGGACCTGCATGTTCTCAAAGAACACTGATTGATGTCCACTCCACACTGAGCAGGGGGAGCTACCAGTTTTTCATCCTAAGAGACCAAAAGCAGCAGACAGCAGCATCAAGAAATACTTTTGGATCAGGTACATATTTTCCATTTCCTGTCTCAAGGACAAGATCCTATTGTCAAAATTAGACTGTGTGTTACAAAGCATGGAGCCAGTGTTTAAGAATGGGTGTAATGTGATAATTATTAAACATAATCGTGTAGGAGGTAGGTAGATATGACTAAACTGGGGAAGAGACTTAGAATGTATTGGGAGTGCCCATGTTAAAAGAGAAACCAGGTGATGTGACAGGTTAATGCTGGAAGAAAGCGACACAAAATAGTGGCACTGGTTACGTATGGGAGTGAGGGATTTCATAGCTTCATAGCACAACAAGCTATCACATCTTTTTCTACAGACTATTTATGTAACTGCCTCCTACCTACATACTAATCCACTACACCTATGTACACACTGTCGAGGCCTGGAACACTTTGTGTACAAATGAGCTCTAAGGTGGGAAGGTTAAGGCCCATTAAACTGGCATAGTCACTGATGTGAGACTGTAGTGTGAGCATTAGATTTAAGTTATTCCTATTCTAGCATAGGATGTATGCTAGAAATGTTTTAAACACCTACATCGGATTAATATGTTTTTTTTCTTTCTTTTAACCGTATTGACAAGTAAAAATAAAGAAGAGTTTTTAATGCAATTTCATTTTAGTGTGAGCATACATATGAGCACCAAATAGATAACTAGTTCATTACATTTCTAGATAGCCTACCTGACCATGTTAAATGTTTCACATGTCTATAAAAGGTAACATAGACTTAGTGTATTTGTGTTTGTAGCACTTGTATTACATGTTCAAACACAAGTACTAACCTGTGTATGCTGTTTTGCTCTTAGGGAGCGTATACCCTGATGGCCAGTCATTACTCTAAGACACCCATCTCTGGACTGCCCGCCGCCGCGTGACCTTGTTTTGACCCCGATTTCCGTCGTTCTTCCTGACGCAGAAGGATGGGTGATGGGCCTGTGAGCTGTCCCACCTGCCTGACCCGTCCCACCCTCCAATGGAGTCGCTGTGGAACTCCTCCCAATCCCCTCCACTGTCCAACACTTCAGCCTCAGCACTGGCTGAAGGGTGGGCTGTGTCCCAGGCTCTAGCTCTGGTGGCCATGCTGCTGATGGACCTGGTGGCAGTGGTGGGGAACATAGCCGTGATGGCGGTCATTGCTAAAGCTCCTCAGCTCCATAAGTTTGCCTTCGTCTTTCACCTGTGCTTAGTGGACCTTCTAGCAGCGCTGGTCCTCATGCCTCTGGGAATGCTGTCGAGCCGGGCCTTCTTCGGAGAGGCACTGTGCCGGAGCTACCTCTTTCTCAGTGTGTGCCTGGTCAGCGCTGCCATTCTGTCCATCTCTGTCATCAATGTGGAGCGGTACTACTACATCATACATCCAATGCGCTATGAGGTCAAGATGACAGTGGGTCTGGTGGCCTCTGTGCTGGTGGGCATCTGGGTTAAGGCCCTCGTCATGTCTGCGCTGCCGCTCATTGCCTGGTTTCTCCAAGGGGGGAAAGCTCCACTGCTGGAGAGTGGTAGTGTGGGGGCGGGAGGTGGTGGTTCGGTCCCTTCACCCCCAACTCAGGGCCACAGGCGCTGTTCCCTCCACTGGACAGGAGGGGGGTCAAACCGCATGGCCTTCATGGTTCTATTCACACTTGTTTACTTCCTGTGTCCACTACTTGTTATACTAGTTGTGTACTGCAATATGTTCAAAGTGGCCCGCGTCGCAGCAATGCATCACGGGCCTTTGCCCACTTGGATGGACACGCCTCGTCGCCAGCGCTCTGAGTCTATGAGTAGTCGCTCCACCATGGTCACCAGCTCTGGTACAGGCAGCGGCACAGGCAGAGCCACACCTCAGCGACCCTTTGGAGGGGGGAAGGCAGCTGCGATCCTGGCTGCAGTTGGAGGTCAGTTTCTGTGCTGCTGGCTGCCGTACTTCTCCTTCCACTTGTACTCTGCTCTGGCCTCCAGCTCCCCGGCCGCTCTTGCCTCATTAGAGGAGATCGTCACCTGGATTGGTTACTTCTGTTTTACATCCAACCCTTTCTTCTATGGGTGTTTAAACAGGCAGATCAGAGAGGAGCTAGGGAAGCATTTGCCTTGTCTGTTCCGACGCTCTGGGGTGGAGGTGGAGGAGAGGCTGCCCAGTAGGGACGGTTCCATAGAGGAGAACTTCTTGCAATTTCTTCAGGGCACTGGGTGTAACCTGGACCCTCAAAACTCCCACAGCACCTCGAGCCCGAAAGGAGAGGGCTGCTGTCCTGCAGCTCAGGCCCCGCTTCCTGAACCTCCACAGCCAATCCCAGTTGATTTCCGTATCCCTGGACAAATTGCTGAAGAGGCCTCTGAGTTTACTGAGAGTGACCGAGTAAAAAACAATCATATATATACAGAAAACTAAGCTTTTATCACAGGCGCTGTATTTTTGAAAATAAGTCTTCAGAGAAAATGTGTTTCAGGTGTTGCTTTAATTAAGGTGTATTCCTCTAAATGCTACAAAGCAAGATATTTAAAATAACTGAGTATGCACTTTGCTTAGTTGGTTCTAAATATATTTAAACATCAAGAACTTACCATACAGTAAAGCTTTTGTACGCATTTTAACTTTTGAACAGGGATTTAATATTTTATTTTGTTTTTTCTGATGGCCTTCCATGCAACCACTCAGCTCTGTACAGGAAACTACTACTCAGTGAATGAACTGTTGAGATTTTGTCTTAGTCAGTAAGTTTACATTAAAACAGTCTGAAACTTGGCAACATTTGCTCTAATACAAAATAAATTGAATGTGATTATACTTCTGTAACACTTCCCTATTGTTATTCCACATGTAAACCAATTATTGTTTTAACATTTTAGACTGATGTTGACTATTCTGAAGTAGCAGATTTAGTGCATAGAAATTATACACTAAAAGTAAAAAATAGGGTGTTATTATCTATCTTGAACTGGCCTTGATTCATTGACGCCCCCAGTGATTTTCTCCCATTTGACAATGCACAAAATAATTTACAGATTGATCATTGTTTCTTGCCCCTGATGTTACAGTTATAAATCTGATCTGATGTAGTAACATCTTTAGGTTGATTTTACCCCATACAGTATTAGGATATACATTACATTCGAGATGTACTTTGTGTCATTGTACTTTTTCTTGTGAATATTGGATCACCTCAGAATTTATGTGCCTCTTAGATTTTAGTTTTGTTTTTGATAAGTTCAAGTTTTTATATGTTCAGTATTGTTTTAAAACAGCGGTTGACTTGCAGTCTGTAATGTTGTGTTTAAAGCGGTATTGATGCATTGTTTACTGTGCTTCTGAGAGTATTTCACTCACAGGCAAATTTGTCAGCAATGATTCCTGTGCATTTATATAAAAAACTGCATCATTTAAGTGAGATGAACATGTTTGTCTGAAAGGATTTTTACCATGGAGGATGAACATGTTTGTCTGAAAGGATTTTTACCATGGAGGATGAACATGTTTGTCTGAAAGGATTTTTACCATGGAAACAGGGTTTTAAAGCTATTTTATCTACGAGTTCAGTAAATTTTGAATACAAAAACTGAAATGATCTTAAGATTTTTTGTCATTTGTCTAAGTAATACTGTGAATAATCTTGAATGTTTGTGTTAGGATTTTCACTTGTTAAGAATTTGTTTTGTACGCTGTAAAGAATGACTTCCATTGTATTTTAAAGATGAATGTGTGCAGACTCAGTGCGGTATGTGGAAATAAAAGGTTTCTATGTTTATAAGTTAACACAGTGATGAAGATGCTCTGTCATAATATTCTTTGCAGCGTTGAGAACAGCCCAAATCACTTGTGTTGTAGTTTTTCACTAAAATGCACATTTGCCACAGACCTCACACCCCAGAGATGGACCTCCATCAAACGCCCCCAGCCTCTCTAGTTTCCGGCCATGACATCCCCATGGCAATTATTACCTAGTGACATTTCTTTGTGCTCCTGTGGGTGGGAGGAGGAGCCTGCAAATAAAGACACCCTCCCTACCTTCCAACTACACATTTGACTCCTCATTGGCCAAGAACAATCCACTTGCTTAAAATGTGTTTACATGGATATATGGAATCATTAGGCCACAGCATAGGCCCTGGAAGTCAGTATATGTTTGTGTAGTTTTGATTGCGCTTAAATTATGGGATCTGTAGGGGTTTGGTGAATTCAGTTGGTTAATTTAGGCTATAAAGCAGTGACAATTTTTTTTTCATATTTAGGGCCAAAGTAGCCTGTGAGTTGTGCAGTAGCCCCCTTCTCTTTTAGCTGATTTAAAGTATTGCCCTAGTATTCCACCTGATTCCCTCCATGTTTGGTGCCTATTTTGCCTATTTTTTATTTATGTATTTATTTTTAATCTGGTTTAATCTGGGTTTAGGCCTTTTGACTGAACTATGTTCCAAGTGTTGCGCAGTTTGACTTTGGAGATTGATCATAAACTCAGGCCACACTAGGAGGCGCAGGACAGACACTTTACACTTGTTTCTTCCCTCGCAGTATTTCCTGCAGATCAGCTCACGTCTCGCTAATGGCGCAGACTTCTGACCTGGAGTCTGGACCAATAGATCCCTGGTCTGGACCAATAGATCCCTGGTCTGGACCATGGATCTATTAAAATAGCCT